>BMAO01038070.1:0-144877 GCA_019973975.1 Trichonephila clavata | reverse complement strand
AAAAATTTTAGGGCTACTTTACTATGATGTTTGATATGAAAATCTAGCTTTGTGAAAGAACATGACTGTTATGCAAATGAGTTTTAATAGAAAAAAGAGAAAAGACTACAAAAATGTTAAAAAATGATTTAAAACAGAAGAGAAATGGAAGAGAGAATATTACTGCTTAGTCATTTTAGGTGAATTTGGGACTATTTAAGGTAGGCGTAGATAGGAGAATAATCGAGGAGAGAGGCTGGTGATTCCTTACTGTTTTGATGCCTTTTGTTCTGTCTGAGGTGCCAAATGGCCGCTATGGTGGAATGGTTATGCATGAACGAGAATAAAGTACTACATTTGACGATATATATATTATATATTCCGTTTCATTCGATATATATAAGTTAACTTGATAGATATCAAGAAAGTGTTTAAGAATTACATAAAGAAATCATGGGTATATAAAGAAATATTCTCGAAAAACAATAGGTCCTTGAAACTTCGTAAAATCCCAAAAATGTAATGCAAAAGGTATTGAATATATATTTTAAGACAAATTAATAAAATTATCATTATTGATAAGAATTTTGGTTGGATAGAATTGTAATTAATTGAATATATCAAGAAAATAGAAAAGTTCGAATGAAAAGAATTGCGATTACAGAAACTCGAGTACGAAAAAAATAAAGCATTTCAGATCAAAAAAAATATTCTAGGATGAATGTCAAGAATGTTACACTACTTCGCTTCAGCTGGTTTGTTCTAAGAAAGGGAAATTGAAAATCATTAAACTAATTGAGTTCTTTAATGATGCTTGAAAGTATATAATGCTGAACTGTTCATTCTAGATTACGTTGATTTAAAAAAAAGAAAATTTGATTGTATACAAAGCTTGTAGCATAGATTGTAGTACTGAGCAATTTTTGTCAATGGGGCACGGAAGTTAAACAATTTTTCTACACCAATAAACTACATTAAAATTCTTAATCGTTAATTAACAATGGCTTATGCAAAATAAAGTTGTAAACAATAATTGTTTCAGAAAAATCCCAATCAATTTTAGAATAAGCTTGTAAAGTTACTTCAAAACTGGAACTGATTTAAAAAAGATGCAAAAATCACATGCATAAACATTGTATCACTTCAAAAAAAATTTTCTTGAAAAAAGTCTTAGAATAATAAATACGAAGAAATAATAAAATTCTGGCATAAAATATTGAAAATCACTTACAGGGTATCCCAGGATCATTGGAACAAACTTTAAGGTCAGGTAGGGTATATCACAAGGATTCAGATTTTTATAGTAACCCATGGTCGGAAACGTCTTCAGCGCTAGGTATCGTTGTTCACAAGAACATTTATGGAAACAGACCTGCAATATCGTAGTCATTTGAGCAGAGAAGTATGGAATGTGTTTAATAAACACTGAGCTGGCAAATATGCACCTTATTTACGGATTTGTGATGGATCTATACGCGGTTCTACTAATATCTCCTTTTCTCTTTAAAACAAAATACTTATTCAACCAACTTTCATCGAGAAACCAAACGTGATTTATGTAAATGAGGAATATTATATAAATTCGGTTTTCGCGAGTTGATGAGAAGGAGAGTGAAGTAAGAGGTTAAGTTAAGTTAAGCGAAATAAAGTGAAGAAAAGGAAGGGAGCAAGTGATCTGTTGACACGTTGTTGTTGACAAGCTGAAGTTGATACGTTGATGTGTGCAAGTAGGAGGAACTTGAAGTTCAAGAATTAGTAAAAGGATTGCAGAGCGTGGAACCTACGACACTGAAGAAGCTGAAGATAGTGCCTGCAAGTTACAGTGTTGGATCCGCTACATTAAAGATACAGGTACTGAGTTCTTAATTAATAGAAGCTAGTTATTAGTGAGCTACGTAGTTGTGATTGAGCGCATTTAAGCTGTCTTAGATTCAGTTGAGGGTCTGTAATAATGTCCCGTATTAGAGTATCTCACATCTGCACTCTACCATAATTAATATACCTTAATTAGAATTGTGTTGTGTCTGTTTCATAAATTGTTAATAAGAAGTAATAAATCAAATTAGATTGTAAATAATGTCTGTAGATTATTTAGTTCCTCCAACACATCTAGCCGGGTTACAGATAGACCAGAGGGTTCTGATGTAAGGGATAATCAGAGGTTACCACAGATTGGCAGAAGGAAATACACGAGCAGCAGAAAAATTGCATCACGAAAGGTATCTTTAAACAGATGCACCGGACCACCGGATTTTTTTGATAGTTTTTCTCACAATTTTTATGAATATTATTACGAGGTAACTGGCTTAGTAAGGGTGGGTCACTCATTCAAACGGGCTTCGGTATTCAACACATTTTGTCTCAAATGTGTTGGGTACAGTTCGAAAAAATCGGAGTACCATGTTAGAAGTTCGATTTCCTCGTGGCCCGCCTTCTTTACGCCTATTACCTAAGACTGACCAGATCAATATAATGTATAAGACATAAGGCATTCTAATGGTAACCTTCCCCACCTATTAACACTCCCACGCAAGTGTAGTTTCGGCGATCCACGTGGCCTGTACCACGTGGAATTCGGCGATCCACGTGGCCCTTGTAGATTGGTTCATGAACTGTATGAACAGATGCCAGGATACAAAAATCGTGTGTCATTGTATTAATGTAATAAAATTGGATAACGCGCAGGATATTTCAAAGTTTGGGTTATTAATAAAATTCTTTGTGGAACTACATCTCACCGTTGCAGACTGCCAGGCGCATATTACCTTGGCACACATTCTAACTGTAATTTTATGGAAAGGGGCAAAAGAGTTTTCAGCTCCAGTGACCAGCGAAGATGTATCCGCAAATATCTAGGATTGCAGTGATATAATATATGCCCTTAATATTGCCAACCGCTACACAGACAAACAACTTGGAATTACGGTATAAGATGTGATTTCATTATTTTTCTTACTCGGATTTACAGCACCTTGATATGTCGACGATATGCTACATTCCACAATGTTGCCTTTTATTTCAAGGACCCACGGATTTACATATCAATGGGACAATGCTGCTTGTCTTTGTTTTTTTATCACACTTTCGTTGTAGAAGTGATTGCCTTATCTCTGCTGCATATAGCACTTTGGGGTTGAAATGGGCAAACATCTCCGAACATCTAAGAGTTGTACCGATCTGACAAGCCATTTGGAATGTGTATAGAAAGCAGTCCCGTTGAAAAAACCTTCATAAAATGTACCAGACACTATGCTAGATAACAGATAGCATTAAGGTAAAAAGTGGGACAACACATCAGTATTTATTTATTTTTGCTTTTATATCTGTATTTCGTGAATAACGCATTCAATACCTTGGACATGTTAGCATATAGTTTTCAATACATTTACATCACTTCTACTAATCTTCATCCGATTCAGGTATCTCCTTCTCAGTGCATCGTTTCGTTATGTAACACAACAAAGAAAATATTTTAAAAATGAATTGAACGTCTTAGAAGTCAAGTTTGAGGTAAATAAGAAGAAAATTTTAATCCATATTTTCCTTGGCCACATATTATATAATAATGTTTAAGGTATCCAACTACTTGCGACAACTTTTTTTTAAAAAAATGGAGGTATGGGGATTTTTTGTTGTTGTTTTTAGATTTGTTTAGAACATTTTAAGAAAAATATGCTAAAATTAAGAGGAAAATAAATTATTATTACTAAAATAGGGAAAAAATGGTAAAAATTTACAAAAAATAACATACACGCTGCTCATTCTGTAAAAACGTTTATGAACAAATTTTCAATTTTTCAATTCTGATGAATTGCTATGTTATTCATTTTTGAAATGACTTTCAGGATAAGAGATATTTTAGTTTTTACAAAAACTATACCACTTTATCTTAGTTATATGAAAAAACAGTGATTGTATTAACATAAGGGACTGTAAATTTTGTAATAAAACAGTGATTGATAAATTTGAAGGTTAAAACATTTCTACTATTATGCAGAACATACACAAAATACTTCAGGTAATTATTTTCAAAACTTTTTTAGCAATCGCTGTCCCCGTTTGAGTATTTTCAAAAAAAAAAAAAACACATTTTGAGTAAAACGCGTTTTAATGTATGACATCTTGCTTTTTTTTAAAGTAAAGGCATTTGCTTTTACTAAAACACTTGTAGTTTTTGTTCTAGTGAACAGAAAATAATACACTTGGTATTTTTATAAAGCTAATAAGATAGCCTATAAAATAAAATCATAAAAAATTTGTCCATTTTTGGCAAAATTCGCAATTTTAGGGTAGTTGGATACCTTAAGGTTCTGATTATATAACCTATATGAATAATGTTGCTTTTAATGCTAGAAATTCCACCTTCCAAAGATTGAATAAAGTTATAAAAACCTTTTTTGCCATACTCAGTTTTAAAGAAATCTTTTTTCCCGTAAACTAACACTGTCAACAGAATAAATTTCATTTAATATATTTCTATGTCTGAAATATTCTTAGTGGCTAAGAACCCAGGAAACAGATCTTTGACAACAGATCGCAATAGTTTGATAATACTTTAAAATCGATTAGCCAGACAACTTTTTCTAACACGTATGACAAATTAAACCACACCATTCCAGGAAATGATTTAAATCATACCTCTTTACAGTGTTAAACTATTTAAAAGTCTAAAACGAATAAAAAAATTCAAAGTAAACACTAATGCACGAAACACCAATAACCAATTTTCAATCATAGAAAGGATTCCATTACCCAACATACAGGCTTCCCCCAAACGATTCTCGGAATAGTTTTAAACAATTTACATAAGCAACCCAAAACTTATTGAACTCTCTGACCGATTTACAATTCCAGATCATGTTAAAACACGCAATAAGCTTTGTTCACCCCTTCTCTCGAACGTTCGTTAGGAAGCAGCTCCCCTGAGAACAGTCTGCAGCTCATTTACTGTTAGAAGCTTTCAAATAGAATTATTCAAACCGTCACTCAGGAAGGCATAGCTGCAGGATACGTGATGTGAACATTAGAATGAAACCGCTGCTTATTTATGCATAATATGAGAGTAATTTGAATAATTTATTCCCATCCCCCCTTCCATTCTTTCGATACCACCTCCGAGAATGCTGAAAAATGTACGTTGCCAGAGAAGAAATTATCAACAAGGCCCCCTTCCAGGAAATATTTTTGTCTGAAAATGTTCATGGAGTTAAATTCAATTTTAATGAGTTTCAGGTGGTGGAAGTATCTCTCTTTTTGAAATATCTGTGGGAAATTAAGGTTTTCTTTGAATGTGTCTTAATTTTTGGAGGTAAAGCTGGTTGGTTTTCTGTGGCATGAATATTTACGAGTGTCATATGTGGGTTGATGTTGGAGAAAATAATTAAATTAATATTTATTTATTGACATCAGTATTCTTCTCTGAGGTATTGGAAGATGGGCATTTAATTTCACATTAAATCTAGCCACTCTTAATTTATTCAGTTTAATTACTGAAGAGGGATTTAATATATATACGAAGACTAGTCGTAATTAAGTGTTGTTTTAGAATAAGTTTAGCTGCTACAAAATTCGAAAATAAAAGTTTTGAACTATTGCATTTATTAAGAAGTTTATGAAATCTTAATGAATTATTGATACCGTTTAATTTAAAAAACCTTTCAGCAACATGTGAGAACAAAGATAGAAAATGTGTTCAAGGTTAATACACTTATTTATTATAAAAATCGTGTAGCTCATTCATACTTAAAAACTTAAAAGCATTTTAAGAAATCTTTATTTTTTTATAAAGTATATGTTCTTTCTATAAATGTTCGAATTTTAAAATCAGAATATTTTTTTTTTGCTTATGTTTCATATTCTCAAAATTATACTTTTATACAAATTAACAAATTTATTAAGAGACGAAAATGTATAGATCTTTTTATTTGCTACACAAAAAATTGAATTGTTAAACTATCGAGTTTATAATTTTATTTTAAATTTAAGTAAAAATAAACATTAGCTTTTTTTTACATTAAACATTATTGAAAATCTTTTAGAGAAATAAAACTTATTAATCTAAGAAGAACTTTCAGATGTAAATCGATTCCATCACAAAATGAAAAATTGAAATAAATGCGAAAATGCTCTTAAAACCCTCTTAGAAAATGAAGTACTTCTTTAAAGTTGTAATAAAAGGAAACTAAAGGATTATTTACTAACAAAATGAACTCTTTCTTTTACTCAAATGATTACTTTATTTGGTTGGTTGGTAGTCAGTTTATGGAAATGGAAAGTTATTTTGATATAGGACCTTCGGTCTTATATACCACTTTGGCAATGTCCAGACGGTTGTCCGAATATAGATCGTCCTGAGGATAATCACAATTCGCTGCAAGATAACCAGAATGGTAGGACAGGAGAACAGGTGGTCAGAGGTCATTTCTGTATCATATCAGTTCCTACATTTCAGGTACTTTTTCGCTCCATTTTTGTGGATTTTCATATTTCTCAGGAGGCGTGTCCTGAGCCTTGCGAGGGTATTCGCTAATATCCTGTTTGTGATGAGTAGTTCAAAAATTTGGTACTTAAATTTTACAGTTTTGTCTTTGAATCTAGACCTTGTCACTGAATTTATATCGTTCAGTGTAGCTAAAAAAAGTAGTTTATCATTGTTTAGCATTCTTGCTAAGGCATCAGCGGTATTGTTTTCGTCAATTCCAACATGGGCTTGTACCCATTGCATGATGTACTTATTATTTAACCCGAAAATTTCGTGCAGAACACAGAGTATGGTCAGGACAAGCACTGAGTATTTTTTATGAATCGCTTGAAGGACAGTGGGGGAGTCGATGAATATGATTATTCCTTCAGCTTTCTCTACATCTTGGAGATTTAAATATTAGTTCAGTGCGGTATATGAAGAGCTTAGAGATCACAGGTGTAGTTAGAGGAGATCTTTTCTGAGTTAATTTTGAATTGTTTTATTCTGAAACCCAGTGGAAAGGTGAAATTGATACTAGCTATTTCCTTTTCGAAAGTCTCATATGAAAATCCATTAGTCAAAGCAAAAACATAGTATTCTTTTTAGTATAAATCGATGGTTTTGATTCCTTTAGCTTTGATATCAGGTGCTGGTTCTTTTTTGGAGAAGATAAGTTCTAATTTCGATGTTTTTGGGAAGTATAGAGCCCTGCACTGATGGTTCCTGTTCAGTCACATGCGTATTAAACTCCAGCCCAATCTTTTGTTTGATTGTTTCTTCAAACTCTAATGTTGAAGATCGTTTAAGTTCTATGTTTGAAAGACTTGGTTGACAATGTGATCTTTTTTTAATGACTTCTGATCATGTTGGTAAACCTAACAACTAGGAATACTTGATTTAAAAAGCCATATAAAATAATATTTAATTTTTAATTAATTAATAAATGTAGATAATAAATTACATCAGAAAATTCCGAGTTAAAATAATTATAAGAAACTACTAAAATCATTTCATTAAATTGGACATTTTTAAAAAGGCCGAATTAAAGCTAATGTTTATTAGTGCTAATGTTATTAATGCTAATTAGTTCATTTTCATGTCCATTTAGTGCGGATTAAAATCATTAGTTAAAAGACACTGATTTCTAGCGAGAATCTAAAAATGAATGTTAATTCAAATATAACAAAATTACTTCTTTAAGCTGAATTCCGGTAAATGTCATTGATCTTATTAAAATAAATGATGAATTAATTCATGCAGAATTAATTGCTACATATAATAATTTTCCTCTCAGATTAATTTAGCTATGAAATTATAGTTCTATTTTTACTGAAGAAAAGATTAAAAAAAAAGGATTTTTTTTCCTTACGTACCTTAAGGGCAGATAGATATTCTTGCAACAAGCCAAAAATTAGTTGCTTGTATAATATTTTTTCAAAGTATTGCATTAAGTTACAAATCAAATTAATGAAATATGCTTATAAGTAGGACTAAATTGCTCTTAAGTAACTATAATTTGGTTGCAGAAAAATGAACTTTGGGGGAATTCTACTACCTCTTATATTATTCGAAAAATAGTAGAATACAAATAATCCATATTGGGTATTTCTCAACAGCCTTTATTCACTTAAAATTAGGGTAAAGGGACCAGAATTTACTTGTCGTCTGCGCAAAAAGCATCCACACAATATGGAGAATATACTGTGACATATCGGCACGTAAGTATAATATTTATGCAATTAATTTCAGAGCGTTTTTTCTTTTAAAATCAAAAGAAAATGTTGATTTTAGTGAAAGTAGGATACAAATTCTAAAAAAGAATTATTTTTTTGAAAAATATAGAGTAATACCAGCAAAAATTTATTATTAATCCTTTCGTGTGCCATTTATTTAACTTTTGAATTCCTAGCAGTTTTTTTTACGTTTTATTAACAAATAAACAATAGAATTTAATAAAATATATTTTATTTCACCGAATTTTATGTTTACATTTAAATTTTAGTGGGGAGGGGGAATAATACCTTTAATAAAGTACCTTTTTAATGGTGGGTTACTAATGTCCCTGCCTATTATGATATTGTTGACTATACAAGCAGCGATACCAACCCTTTAATAATAGTTATTTAAGTGCAATCACTACTGCAAGTATTTTTAAGTAGCATATATTCATTATTCCTGATATAGCTGAATATTTTTTTAGAAAATGAAAAATACTTTGTGACTGTCCTATTCACATCCTTTTATTATTTTACTAATCCTCTTGGGAAAAATTCTTTAACTGTTGCTTGAGTTTAAAACCACCTTTCGAGAAGGGAACTAAATTTTATGCTAATTTGAGTGCTATTTAAACTCTCAAAAAGTGAGTGTTAGAGCTAGTCGTTGCGCTGCTTTAAAAGAGAGATTAGAGAAGCGACTATCGGAAGTCATGAAAATAAGCTTTAGTCCGTGATATCCATTTGACTTGGGCGAGACCTGAAAAGTGCAGTGACATCCGTTTACAAGTAGTTAAGTTCATAATTACTTGTCTTAGGAACTTAGGATAGCAATTTTAAACTTGACTCCTTTCTCGGTTTATAACATAACTTGATAGTAAATTGATAAATCAATGAACGTAGTTATTTTTATAACGATGACTTATCATTTGGTGTGCCAATCTTTACCAGTGATCGCAGAGTCTTGACATCTTGAATATCTCTTTCATTTAAGTATTTCTATTTTGCTTTATTATTATTTTTCTAATCTAAGAAACAGAAATGCAACAAATCAATTTCACAAATATGCAACAATTCTTAACTAAAAGTTAAAACGGAAAATGAATAAAATAATTTATTTGTACTTGGAATGTAAATCAATTTAAAAATAGAAGTTTCTAAATAATTCGATGTTTTAAATTCTGCTTATTAAATTCCGTTTGGAAGAAAAGACAAATAGAATCAAATATTGAGAGTTGACCCAATGGCAGGTTTTTATGAACCAGTAAAAATTTCTTCAAATAATAGTTGTCCCAATGGAGCGATTTTCTTCTCACAAAGATCACGTCGTAAGCTATTGGATAACATCCAAGGCTCATTGCAAAAAAAGACACATAGGTAGCTGATTTAGGAGGATCAATGTTTTCCCCTGAGAAGCTATCAAATAAGAAGTGTTTTTCTCGTTGTAACTTCGTACTAGTCTATATGACTTATATTTAACATGGATTATATATTTAGGGATAACAAGCGAATGAACTGTGAGAGAAGAATTATTGTTACGAATGTATGGGTTTAACTACTATTTTTAAAGATAAACGTTTTCATGTACTAAAATAAAGGTATCATTCACTAAATTTCTAAAAATCTAACTTACTGTCTTACTAATTTTAATTTATACTAACCAAAATATAATAAGACAGAATGGTCTTAATTAAATGGGAACAATTATATATTGGCAAACTCTTGGTCTTAAGAACTAAGAGTAATGTATAATATAAACTTAATTTAATATGGGTTATTCTACTGGCGCACCAATGTACAAAAGGAAATTAAATGTGACCGAGGCACACAGACTGCTCTGGATAGATTAACAAGTGGCACTTGAAATGTCTTCTCTATGATAGTGGCAGAAAAATCCATCCCACTTGTAATAAATGCTGAGACCATTCAGTCTCACCGGATCACATCCTGAAATACCTTGGATTTTCTAAGGGGGCTTAACATCCGATCCCCTTATTATCATAGAATTTTTGGTGGTCAGCATGTCTGACATATGTCAGATCGTTCGAGGATAATAAACAATAACAACAACTAGAGTTTAAGGTTAAATAAAATTTCAAGGAACCAGAGTTATCCTCTCTGTTTGCATATACTTGGAACATTGAATGAAAATAAACAGTTGAAAGATTATAAATAATTTCTAAAAATATAAGAACTAAATTCCTTAAGAATAACAGAAATCTATATCAACAAAGTAATCCATAGATAAATTGACAAAATTACAAAAGATAAAAACTTAAGCTACAAAAAAATAAGCAAATTAAGTAATGTCTTTCCTCTAAAGTAACCGTAATTGGAAAGCACACAAGGAAAGAATCGCACAAAAATACTTCAAAACCCCCATTTCTTAAATTCTACTTAGGAAGTATGAAAATCTTGTTGGGGAAAGAAAAAAAATACGTACAAAAATTATAAAAGATTTACTGAATTAAATAATAACCAAACAAAATATCAATTGCATCCCCTAGGAAAAATAAATAAAAAATGAGAGTATTATAGAGAAATTAGTTTAAATAATAGGTTTTAAACATAAATGCGGGGGTAGGCTAGTATTAAAACTAGAGTAGATAATTTTCCTTTGGGACAGAAAAAATATAATCCATAGCAAACATAAATTTATTATTGTCAGCACGAAATTACCAGTATCAGCATTTTTTTTTAAATAACGTATTTTATGACAAGAGACACTTCCGTACGACAGGACGCGACTGGTATTGTATCGTACATTCCTTCAGTTTCAGAAAAAAACAAGGAGATAAGAGTTGTAGAGGACGTGACAATAGCAGAAGTGTACGAGATACCAACAATTAGAAGTAAAAACATGTAAAACTATAAAGGTATTACGAATTTTGGCCCGAGATAGATGAGTGACCATTCACACAAAAGTTTTGCTACAATTTATCTTCTGAGTTCAAAGTCACAGAACATGAAAATGAAGACAAGTTTGTTTGACGATGCATTTCGATGGGATTAGATAAGGCGTGCTGCGGGTATCCACTGCAAAACGTTCTCAGCATATCCATGGGTAATTGGTATCCATGGGTATATTGCCACTAATGAGCACCAATGGGGACAAAATGTTTTATGCGATGATATTTAAAACCTCTGGTGCCGTATTGTTGCGTGGTGTGACGTCTCACACCCGTGGCTTAAACTGAAACTGTTTCACTTCGACTGCATACTCGTACACGACTACTGATCTTTTTGAAAGAGATCCATATTTCTCGGAAGGCATGACTCTGTTCCATTCATTCCAGAACTTAGATCTAACCCGGCACTTTTGCGAACGGAAAAAAAATTGGTGCAGTTGGATTGTTGACAGTTTTTTCCAATGAGTATTCTGAGCACAAGCCACAGGCTATAAATAGGTCGACGAATATATACTCCGAGTCCTACAAAGCTTAATAGTGCACGAGCTGATACAGATGTGTCTTCTGATCACAATTGTATTTCCTAAAAGCGATACTTCTTCAAATCATTTATCAAAATTGGTTTACTTTGAAGATTTAGACTGTCTAGACTGTCCACTATGATATAGAGGACAAATAAACCTGCCCTTCAAAGTCCTATCACATAAACCCCATAATCTCGTTTCTTACCTGGAACTATCTCCAGGCACGCTTGGTGTAACATGCCTACTCTGTGACGATGAACAGCTCCATGAACTAATGCTTTTTACAAACATAATGGTACGACTGTTACAGAATCTGCTGACTCTCTCCATATATTGATTCTAGCGCTCTCACAGAGTGAGGGAGAGCTGTGTACTCCAAAATATTTACATAACTAAGTAACTGGTGAGTCTACCTTGCGATTTTACATCTTTTTCTGGTCACTCTGTCTGTATATTGCATTTTCTATGCCAAGGAGTATATATACATTTCTATGTAATATATATATTATTAATATACTATATAAGTATATATACTACATATAAATAATGTATAGATTACACTATACATACATATATAAATATATTTGAGAAAATTTTAAATTCCTCATGTATTTCAGTTTCATTTACATTTTTTAGGACAAATTACCAAATTTTAAGCATTTAGAATAACATACTCTACATTAATGAAATTTCAAGCAAACGAAATCAATGTGTTTTAATTAACACCCAATTTTTCATATTAAAAGTAGTCATAATATTAAAGATGATCATTTTTATCAAAAGGCAGGAATATAAAATCATAGTCAAAATACTTGATTAAATATAAAAGCTGATTCTTCTGTGCATGATTTTATAATCTAAAAATAATATACAAATCTATGAAAATTCGTTAATTAAATTTCCCTTAAAGACATATTGACTCCAAATGAAAAAATATAACCAGTAATTACGAAAAGTGTTAAGAGAGTTATTTTCTCTTTTCTTATTCATAAAAGATAATATTAATTAAAAAGGAAATGAAAGAGCTAATTATGTAGGTGCTTGCTATAATTAATTATACATAGAACCAAAACACTGTTAAAATATTCGTAGATAAAGTAATTTTATTTTGAATGTGTTATTTCTGAAGCTGTAATCTTTGAATACAAGTTTTTCATTTTAAATAACGGCTTATTTTCATCATGATAAATTATAAATAATAGAAAAGAACTTTGAAAGAAATTAAACTATTAAAGAATAAAGCAAGATTGTTTCTGATAATTTATCCCGTTGCTTTTTTATTTTTCAATAAAATTGCCTCATGAGATATTAACATAGATTTTCTAGTTTTAAATAAAGATTGAATTAAAGGTGCTATTTTATTGTTCTTAAAAAAAAAAAAAAAAAATAAAAAAAAAAAAAAAAAAAAAAAAAAAATGTATTCATATTTTTAAAATGATTATTGCTATTGTCTATAATTTAATAAATAAATTTGTTAACTCTGTAAATTAAATAAAAATGTCGTCAAATTAAATGCATAAAAAACAAAAAAAATATATAAATTGTAAAAAAAAAAAAAAGTTAGATTATTATCAAATTATAGATTAAGCATATGCGATTTTTCCTGTAGTTTTGTGAATATTGTTTTCAAAGTTAGCCTGTTAGCAGTGATGTTGACTTTTCATAATTGTGTTTAGATGATTTTTTTAGATTAAGAGCCTTTTCAGGCTTGAAACTGATCAGTATACAGCGGAGGTGGCTCGATCATTACAAGTGGTCCGAAAGTGGTCTCTCGGCTATGGAATAAATTCCAAACAAGTGGTACTGTCACCAGGAATGTCAGCCAAGGTCACCACAGAGCATCAACATGTACACAGGATCGTTACTTGGCTTTAAGCGGACTACGACATAGGTGGAAAACGGATCCTCAGCTTGCTCATGACCTTGATGCTGCGTCTGAAAGAAGAATTTCCAGCAAACGCTCTACATCCGACTTGCAGAGACTGTCCTTTACGGCCGGCGTTCAGTCTTGTGTGTCTCTTTGACTGCATCCAACAGGAAAAGCAGGATATTTGGGGAGTTGAATACATCAGTCTTGGACACCACAAGAATGGGCATGTTCTTTTCAGTGAGGAGTTGAAGTTTCCCAGATAAAGTGATTCTCGTCAAGTCTTCATCTGGAGAGAAAGTGGAACTTGTTTTTATCCCTCCTATAACAAAAATCGACAGATTTCATGGCAAAGGAATCCTTGTGTGTGGGAGCATATTGTTGGGCACTTTTACACCCCTGTAGTACAGGGGTGTACGACTGCCCAACAGTAGAAAAGGTACAGTGCCTGTACCTTTTCTATGCGAGTACTGTCAACTTACAGCGCTATGAGGAGATCCTGGAAGCCTATATGAAATTTTCCTGAGTACCATGGGCCTTCCGGACTGCACTTTTTATGGACAAAAATGAGGGGTCACGCAGAACTCACATTGTTGATAAATTTCATTAGGGAGAGGATATGCAACATATGGATTTGGTCTCGAGGTCGCCAGATCTAAATCCTATTGAGCATATTTGGGATTGTCTTGGAAAATCCATTTCTCAGCGTAACCTCTCCCTTCCCTCTTACCCAGAACCCTAGGAGTCAAAAGTCGTGCTTTTAGGAGAATGGGCTTTGTTGCCACAAATATTTATTGACATCCTCATAAACAATATGACAGCTCGTTATGAAGCTTGTATATTGGAACACGGTGGTCACACTTCAAATTAGACAGACTTTTAACGATTTAAATGCTTTCTCTCTGTTTCATGATTTCACACTTTTTGATATATCGTGTTTTAATTCAAAACTAAAATCTTTTTTACATGGTTATGTTACTACACTCTTTCTCACACTGTAATACGTCTCTATGCCGAATTTCGTGGCAACACAGCCAATAGCTCTTATTTTTTCTATATTTTGTGTTTGTGACCTTAATTTTGGAAATGAATACACTTTTGAAGTGTGGTATTTTGAGAAAATTCCTATTGTGTGGCAGAGTTAAAGCTACAGATGACATACATTATTGAATATTTTTAAATATGTATATATAAATTAAAAATTTTAAATAAATTTAAGTATACAATAAACTTGCAATTTAAAGGTACTTTCATTTATGCTTTAGTAAATAATAATACCGTTATTTTTAATGAATACAACAAAGTATATATTTTGATACGAAAGACCAATGATTGCTTAGTTTTTTTAGAGTATAATTTCACTAAAAGCTATTGGAGAGATTTTTAAAATTTTTTTTTTTGAAAATTGCATAAGTTATACTTTGCCCTTAAATGGCATCAATGTTTTAAAATATTGATGCCATTAATTAGCAAACTTCTTTGTACAAAATCTCAATAGTTCTCAATATATTGATTGCAACTTTTTAAAAAAAAATGAAGAGATACCGTTAAATTTTAATATTGTTATAATTAACTTGAGTGTTTCAAAAAGTGACTTATGCACTCTCCAAATAAACATCTCATGTAGCAATCAGTAGCGACTGAACTCTAAATTTTTAATCATAAGTCGATGAAAAGATGAACTTTATTTATTGTAGTGCTTCTTTCTTATAAATTCCTTAAAACACTATAAGAAAACTTTGTGTCTAAACTCTACGGTCACGTTAAAAAGAACCCATTATTAAAAAAATACATTTTCAGTTGGAATCAAGATTTAAAATCATTTGGTTCGGATACAAAACGCACGATATCTTAACCACTCTATCACTGTTCTCTAGATTCTTGAAATAACTATTTGGGAAATATTTATAACCTTGGTAATAACAAGTTCTGTAGTAAAAACTTATTCTGTGCTTCTTAATAAATGTACCCAATCACAATTCAGTTACAGATTTTAATACGCATCGCAAATCCAAAACAAAAAGGAAAACTTTTTTAACACATGATTATATTTAAAAACATTTAAAAACAATTTCTAAAATGGGTACGTATTTTGAAAGAAAATTGCATATTTTTTAGTCATGCTACTTTTCTTAAAATAAACCCAATTTTACGGCTTTTTAATAATCTCCTAAATTGCAGTAACTAAGCATTCAAAAATTGAATTCAGATGTTTGCAGATAATTTTAGATGTATCCTTTTCAAGAAGTTATATGTATTTATTTATTTTTAGTCTAATAATTATTTTCTATTCTAAATTGATTCCATTATATTTTTTCACTGACATATCTGCTTGAAATTCTTATTTAAACAATATTTATACATCTCTTGAGAAATATTTGTTGTACATATGACAGATGAATTGTTAATTTTAAATACTCTAACGTTCTGTAGATACTGACAGCAAAACAACTAGAGACTAAAACTGCAACAACATCGGAAATACATGTCCATCACTTTCAGAACTACTCACAAGACATTCTTTATGCTGAAAGTTAACTAGAAGCTGTACTCATCATCAGCGTCAGCACCATTATCTCAAGGGAAAGGTAGTTAATGCAATGCTCTCCTGCCCCCCTCATCAGAGTTTCCAAAACACACGTTCCTTCTCCATCAAACTGGGTACTCCCCGAGGGAACACCTGTGTACAAGACCACTTGTTCTTCTTTCTTGGCAACCAACAAACTCATCAGAAACTATGATCCTTTGAGAGTCTGGATATAATGCACAAGCTTAAGGGATAGGTGAATGGGGAAAAAAGTAAAGAAATGTGCTTTTACATCCAGATGGATAAAAGTGCATGCTTGGGTCATTGAATAACACGTTTCACTGAAAAAGATTTTTTGTGAAAGTAGTAAGTAAATTTTGAAAACATACTCATGTACTGAGCCATTGATCTAAAAATATATTTTAGGTGCCAGACTAGTTGGGGGAACTTTTTTTTTTTGAAATATTGCTTAAATTTATCTTTTAACTGATTTTTTGTCTAATGATAACTGAAAACATAAAAATAACACCAAAAAATTCCAATACATTTTTTTTAAGAAAATGGACAATTTTAGGTTAAAATTAGGCACTGTTTGCACAGCACAGCAAACACTGTAAAATAAATTATTGTGGAAAAAATAAAAATAACTCCTAGAAAATTATTTAAAAAGTAGTCACCAATGCAACGAAATATCATCTTCGAATAATTTCAATTCATCAAAAAAAAACAAGTGTCAAAAAGTGTACGAAAAATGCACATTTTTCAAAAATTTTACTTTTATTAAAAATAAAAACAAGGTAAAAATTATAATTGTACTATTTTTTTCTTAATCTGTATTTCATAAGATGCATAATATAAAAATAAAGAATAATACAAAATTTTAGGAATCTCAAGAACTTTTTGAGATATCATGTTTACCATGCTACAAAATATGAAAAAAAAAATCTGTTTCAAAGAAAAACAAATTCAAAGATTTAAAATCAAAATTTAAAAAAAAATTATACAACCAAGAAAAAGCCTAAATAATCTTTATATCAAAAGAACAAACATTTAATAAGCACGTATCTGTATTATAAACTTGTTTCTTATACTTTAAAAAAAAATTTTTTTACTAATTTTATAGAGTTAAAAAAGTTTTTCTTAATGTCTAAATACGTAGTTTGTTTGAATACAAATTAGATGTATAAAAAGTACACTAGAAAAACTTTTTTGCATTAAAAAGGAATAATTTTACATAGAAAAACAGATATATATTTCCCCTTAATATTATAGAGCTTATGAAATATGTAATATAAAGTATATCAGCAAATATTCACGAAATTGTTTTTAAAAAATATACTGCTTATCACGAAGTTTATAATGAATTATAATAAAAATCATATAAAGCAGAGCTTTTAAAGTCACATATCGGCATCAACTACTACTAACTAAACAAATATTTGAATGTTTTTAATAAAATAAATGGGAAATTGTGTTATATTAAGGAAACAATGTAATATTACTTTCTGTAAAAATTGTATTATAATTGTGTTCATGTAAGAAGGACTTGCGAATAATTTATTGACTTGATTAATATTTTAATAGATTTGAGCTGTAAGTCAACAAGGAAACTGGTTGGATTTGTTTTGACGAAAAAAAGAAAATCTTTCAAATAATAAAAATGATTCGAATGTGGGTGATTTTAGATGGATTTTATAATATTTCACTTTAAAGTCATAGAATGAGTTAATGTAATAAGACTTCCATTTTTCGTTATAGTAAGGGAAGATTAATAGATCTGAATATTTAAATTATTTTCCAAAATTTCGCATAAGTACATATCAGGCTTTAAATCCTATATACATCCATATATATATATAATGAAATTTTAACTACAATCGTTGATGGATTCTTATTGTTAGATTTTATTCGCATGAAAGGATCATGCATTATAGAATTGTGTAAATTATTTATAAGTTTTTCTCACAGTAAAATTTTTTATTTTTCTTCTTTCTATTTCATTTATTATTAAGATCATCACACATGCATGATTGTGGACATTGAAGAGTATATTCTTAAAAACTTTCGATGTAAAACAAAAATTACTACATTTGTCTACCTTATGAAAATTAAAACAAACTCTAAATCGCCAAAGGTCGGATGAAAATTGAATCAGTGATGAAATTATGTAGCAAAATACAATTTTTTCTTTGGAAAAAAATGCTGAAATAAACATTGTATTTTCTATGCCAGAAAGGAACATTCAAAATTAAAAAAAAAATTTACGTGTCATTTTTTTCCGGGGGTTAATACGAACTTTTTTAGATTGCTATTAAGGTATAAAAATGCTTGGATTTTTCAAAAATTAGCTTTTTTAAGTATAGATTCTTCGAACTCTAAACTTTAATTGGAGTACTGCGTTCGAATCGTATTTCATTCTATTCATGATGATTTTATGAATTATATCACGACTGTCACAGACAAGCGATTATTTGATATATTTGAAAAACATTGCTTCAGAGTAATACAGTTGATTGCTGGGGCTGAAAACTTTTTTTAACTTGAAATCACCATCATCTGAAGCAAATGTTGCTCCATTAATTTATTTCAAAATAGCATCTTCATTTCTGACGACAATGGTACTCCTATGTTGAATAGATGAATTTCACCATTATTTAAGGTGATATTTCTCGTCAGAATGCAGTTTAAATTTTAAAAAAGAAGAAATATTTTACTAAAAGAACTGCTGCATATCCTACAAGAACTATCTTTATCTGGCGGAAGTAACTCTTGACTACTAAACCTCTAAATCTGCTTCCTCTGCCGAAATAAACCAAGAAATATTTAGCAGCCAATGTTACTTTCCACGAAAAGTTTTCACGAATTAATCTAGATCTCAAGATCCACTAATCATGGAAAAGGGCTTATCAGACTACTATAGGTCATCAATAAAAATGAACACAATGGAAATGATAATAAATGATTAAAATTCTTGGAATAATTAATAGTGGACTGCTTCTTCTAAAATATCTTTTGCTAAATAAATGTTTCCAATTGAAGTGACGCGCATCCGGCAGTGAATCATTAGTGCTTGGTGAATCATTAGTGTAGTGGTATCAACTATATAAGCCAGCAATAGCCTCAGAACTGAAGTGATTATTTGGATCTAGTGGTATGTTACGTGCTTACGAAACCGAAGGTCCTGCGGGATGCACACCACTTCATTGGTGACTCTGACTGATTTAAGAAAAATCCTAACCTTCTGAACTGTCGTGGAGCCATCTACCCTCAAAAAGGAGCAACCAAAAACTCGTCAGACTCACTTGATGCAGCAAACAAACTCGTCGAATTCACTTGAAGCAGCAAACAAATTCGTCAGTCTCACTTGACGCAACACCACCAATTAACAGCAAACAACTCACACGTTAGCCATAACAACTATATCATTCATTCGCCTATACACCGACTTACTGGAGGGGGAGTGTGTAGCGTTGTCATCTAGATAAGTCAGTAACAGCCTCCGGACTGAAGTGATCATTTTGGTCTAGTGGCATGTTACGTGCTTACGGCATTGAAGGTACAGGGCTCTGCACTGCCGGATACGCGTCACTTCAATTGGAAACATTTATTTAGCAAAAAATATTTTAGAAGAAGCAATCCACTATTATATAATTATTCCAAGAATTTTAATTATTTATTCAACAAAAAACAATGAGAAGTAAATAATTATTGAGGTACTTTCGTGTGCATTCTCTGATAAACAAAATTCATTTTGAAAATATTTTTAAAGCAATTTAGGTGAAAAATTTATGTTTGAAAATCGGACTTCTTGCCATTTTTTTTATTTTAGTCTGTGCATTTCTAATATAGAATATAATATATATATATATATATATATATATAATTTTATAAATCTACATTTCTACATCTTTGCCTTGCAATTCGTACTTTCGCTAAAAATTGATTTTAACAATCTTTTGGACTGCTCATAATGTTATAACTGTAAGTACATATATTTTATGTAATGTAAAGAAACAGCTGCAGATGATTTGAAATGGAAAAAAAAAATAACCGCAATATTTTTATTTTTCCTCTTTTATTTTCAACTAAAATATGTATGTTCCGCAAGAAAAATGCGTTCGTTTTCATAAAAAAAACAAAATAGTTTTTACTGTAGTATTAATTTTAAGAGAGATCTCCTGATTTAATAACAATAATTAAACTAAGAAATTATATATGTGACTCAAGATGAACAATTAATAAAGTTTGTTCAATTGCAAAACTTCAAAGTGATAGAATTTTATATCAGCATACTAAAAAAAAACTTATTTATTATTATTATTTTTTTGAATTAGATAGTATCATTTGTAGAAACTCAATTTTTTTGGTAGCACATAAGTCAAGATTATATAATCAGAAGTTTCTTAACAATAATAGCGTAAAAGTGTAAGAATATAAAAAAGAATGAATTTTCAAAAGTCCCAGTAGCTTAAAAATTATGTATGCTGAGAAGAAATATTCGGAATACTTGTAAACATTCCTTTACCACATTGTGAAACTGATCATCTCTTTTTCATAATAAATTCCCATTTAAAAACAAAGAAGAATACTAAAAAAAAACAATAAGGAAAAAATTAATTCATTCAAGAAGATGATTTCAACTCAACTGCATAAAAAAGAACCAAGTTCTTTATTTTTCGAATTATCTCTTAAGGTAAACAAGAATTGTTTTTAAATATATAACAACAAAAGGATTATCTTTAATCCATACACAACTTTAAAAAAAAGACTGAAAAGAACTTTAAGCCCCCTAAAAAAACCTTCTTAAAGGGCTTGGACTGTGTAAAATTTGATAATGTTTCATGAATAGTTATTTTTATAATCTAATTGAATAAATAATATAAAGAAATAAACAGTGAACACGTCTCTATTTTTTTTAAATCCTCATTGGAAAAACAAGTATAAAATACTTATTCAAATAGAAATTTAAGATGAGTTGAAGGCAGATCGGATTATAGGGTGATTCGCGTATTAATCCTATTAAATATTTATGGAACATTATTAAATTAACTGGGGGGGGGGACGTTTTCCAGAACGTTAAGTATGCACCTGCAAGTTACTTTTGAGCATTGTGAATAAATATAATATACCAAAGTTAGAGGAAACAATTTTTTTTTAAAAAGTCCGAGTTTTCTTTAAATAATGAGAATTTTATATTAATAATTATTTTGACTATTAAATCCTTTTAAAATGTTATAGTGTAAAACAATTTTTCATTATGGAAATTTTTATTTTCTATTAATTAAAGTGAAAAATGTGAACTGATCTCGCTGAAAATAAGAAAATAATTACTGTATTGTAAGGAGATCTATAAATATTTATAATATTATTTTTGATTTTAAAATTTTAAAAATATATAAATAATAATCTGGAACACACTTTTCATAACATAAAACATTTTAAAACTCACTTACCTGAAAAAGAACCTAAAAAAAAATTTTTTTAAACGGGCCGCATTTTGGCAATGATGATTTAAGTTTCCAAGTGTGTGAACAATTTCTTGGGCAGCACTTTCTAATGGCAGCTCCTACTATCAAATTTCTGATGCTTGAATTTATTCAATTGAAACTCTCGTTGGATATTAAATATTGCAGTGTTTTAATTTTGCCGAGTGTACCAGAGCCAAATTGATACTCAAGAAATCGTTTACATGATGCTTAATCATATGACATGCCTACCTACGATTTTAAGAACCAGAAAATGTATCGATTCCAACCAAGATCGAGCCCGCAAACTTTGGCTTACTGATGCAGAAACACTACCTTTAGGCGACCGAATCGATTATGTTAAATGACTAAATTTCCTAATGTCTTATTTTATATGCTTGGGTGCCTTTGGAAAATAAATAAATGAATGAATGCCTCCCTTAGGCACAAATAATTAGTATATTCATATGAAGCTACGCGTTGAAAACATAGCATAACTATGCATTTGAAACATAGACCAGTGCTTCTCAAAGTTTCAACATTCGCGACCATCATAAGTTTCTTCGAGCTCCTTTATACAATAACAATATATTAAATTAAATAATACTAAACTTTGACGCAAAAAAACGACACGACTTTAATCTGTTAAGTGCCACCGGCGTATATAAACGTCTCGCTCAGCCAAAGCGTTAATTTCCCTTGACGTATATATACGTCTTTCCGAAGTACGACCTTTTCTGTGCACCGCTATCCATAATTTTATTCCGAAGACTTTGGAATGCAACAAAAGGATCTTGACAATGTTTGTAAAAGAGTTACTTATTTCAGATTATTTGTTTCTATACTCCTTCCCCCACCCCCAATACAACACATGCGTGCGCCTACGTGGAAAACGGTTGCAATTGGAAAGCAAATCGCGTAACTTTTCATCTGCAGTTAAGGGATTAATTATACACCGTACAAATTAATAAGACAAGCGTTAATTTTTGTATGCAATTTTATATATGTGTGTGACAATCCCACGGGACACTAGTAATTATAAAACTTGTTCTTAACTTGGTATTGTTAAATTAAGTATAAGATGCATTGCACTGATGCATTTATAAGTGTAATATATCAGTTTAAATGTGTATTTTATTTTTTATTATGTCAGAATGTATTTTGTTTGTTTACTTTCAGTAAATTAATATTGTTTATAACATTTTTTCCTACTTTTCAATATGCTCACACCCCCTCAAAGAGTTGTCACGACCCCTGAAGAGGGTACGCCCCACAGTTTGAGAATCGCTGACATAGACAGTTAATATTAGTGCTTTTTTAAGTTCTTAATTTAGTTTTGAGGCTGATTGAATTAAATCTTAATTGTCTTCTTATCTCGTAGAAGCATTTATTAGTCATTTTAATCCTGTTATCAACTTCAGCTCTTAGTTTATTTTTATCCTTATATTTTATGACAAGTTATTTAAATTCATCAACTTTTTCGACGGTGTAACTATTAATATTTAAAGGGTTAAAATAATTTAACAAGGAGAATGAGATTTTCGTAAATTTCGCTTTATCCATGTTGACAGTGAGGCCCATATTTGTGGCAGAAGATTTAAGAGATGAAAAAGCCCCTTTGGTTGTCCTTTGTGGCCTTTCAATAATATCTGTATCATTTGTGTAGGCCAATATTTGCAGCGACCTATTCTACAAGGTGCCTGTTCGGTCTAATCTGCTGTATCTAATGCACTTTTATAATGATATGTTGAACAGCAGTCATGCTATAAAATCTCCTTGGAGTAGGCATCTTTCTGTTAATTCAAGGTAATTGTAAAAGTGTAATATATATAATATTATTAAATATTTCAAAGAAAGTATATCTTATACCTTGTTCTGAATTATTTTAATTATTAATAGAATAATGTTTTTCTTTTGGGAGGGGGATTTCTGGGAAGTCATCTAAAATTGTGATATACTGGTAATTTGTTTTTTTATTTCATAGCGAAATAAGCGGATCACTAAATAAATGCTTGACTGGGGCGTATTCTAAAGAAATGCGTAATCTTCTACAAACAAATATAATAAGCTTTATCAAAAATTATTTTACTTCGAATGGCAATAAATTATTCAAAACCGTAAACAGCAGAATTCTTCGAAACCGTATTAAATTAAATTATTTCAATTATTTTTAGTATATTTCGTTGCAAGAAGAGATTAATTTATCTTTATATATGTTTGTACTCTTTTTTTATAGATATCAAGAAAACCAACATAAAAATTATTCTCTAGATGAAGATGATTTTCTTTTCAATAGAGCTACTAAGCGTGGCTTAGAATAAGATATACGTTTATACAGTTATTTTATATTGAAGACGGAATCTTCGGCAGATAATGGTCTTATTTTGTTTTACCGAAACGTAATTCATTTTGTCATAATGCAGTTTTATTTATTAGAAATATAACTTTATTTCAGGAATACTCCCGTGTATTAAAATATTTTCTTCAACATCAAATGTAGTAAAATATTTAGTATTTTGTATTTGGTTTGAATTACATTAGAACTTTTAAAAATAAATTGCAAGTTATAATTATTTAAAAATACCAAATTTTGTTAACAAATCCATATGTTTGATAGTTAAAAAAATGTAATAAAAGAAGAGTATACAAAAGATAAATTTTACTGTGAAAGTCAACTATTATTTTAAAAAAATAAAATTTTTATATATTATTTCTATAGTTTGATTCTTATTTATGTAGCATTGTGAAACCACAAGTGGGCTATTCGCAAAAAAAATCTAATAGTTTTGAACTACATAGTCAAGTGATGTGGATGACACCTGAGCTGTTTATCCTTCTCCGAAATTCAACAGCACCTCATTGAAAAGTCTTTGATCCTCGACAGACTAAACGTGCATCGTGTTGAGGCTCAAAGATAGTCCATAGTTACCAAAGGTGGCTATGAAACATGCAATGAATTAGTGCCCTTTTATTCCGAGCTGTACTGAAGAGCGAATGCGTTTTTTAGTGTATTGTAAGACACGCTAAGACATGCCTATTAAAGTCCAGCACTTTATAAGCAAGTAAAGTGTTAACATGTGTATAATACATGCAACAGAATTTGAGTTATATACAGCTATCCATAATTTAACAGAAAAATACTGCAGTATGATTGTTACCAACAAAAACCTTTTCTTTGTATGTAAAAATATCTGGACGCAAGTAAGATACAAACAAGAAAAAAAATTACTCACTTTCAGAGCCATTGATAAGTATTCTAATTATTGTTACATGTTAAATACTTTGATACCTTGATAGAAACTTTTTAAGAGTTCTTACTTGCAACACCATTTTGATTTTGTTAAGTAATTTGGCTTATATAGTTACGAAAAAATCTGACGCATATAAAGCTGAATGCCAATAATTGCACTGATGTCAGTGATTGCAATGTCATTTCTTTTCTGTATTACTTTTAATAAATTCATTTGAACATTAGCCTTAAGGTATCGGACTACTGGAGACAAATTTATTTTTTTAAAAAAATGCAGATATGGGGATTTTTTTATGGTTTTTAGATTTGTTTATTGCATTTTCAGAAAAATATGCTAAAATTAAGAAGAGAAAACGAAATTATTATTAATAAAATTTTGAAAAAATTGGTAAAAATTTACAAAAAAATGACATAAACGGGGCCCATTCTCTACCAAAAGTTTATGAAGAAAGTTTCATTTTTCAATTCTGAGATGTTTTGCTATGTTATTCATTTTTGAAATGACCTTCAGGATAAGAGATACAACTAGAGCACTTTGTCTTAGTTATTATATGAAATTGCTTAAAAAACATTGATTATATTAACATAAGGGACTGTAAATTTTGTAATAAAGCAGTTATCGATAAATCTGACGGTTAAAACACTTCCACTATTATACAGAACATACATAAAAATTTCAGTTAATTATTTTGAAACCATTTTTAGCAATCGCCGGCTCCGTTTGCGCATTTTCAAAAAAAAAAAAAAACATTTGGAGTAAAACTCGTTTCAAAGTATGAAAACTTGCTTAAAGTAATGACATCTGCTTTTTCTAAAACACTTGTAGTTTTTGTTCTAGTGAACGGAAAATAATAAACTTGGTATTTTTATAAAGCTAATAAAATTCCCTATAAAATTTATTAAAAAATTGTCAGTTTTTCTCAAAACTCTTAATTTTAGGGTAGTCGAATACCTTAACATTAGTAAATAGCACTGGAAGGAAGCATACATCGTCGAGTTCTGCTATGTTTCATTTCAAGTTTATTCTCTACATCTCTACCTCTTTTAACAGATTACTTGTGCTTAAATATTATTACATAAAACATACTAAGCAATTTGTTCTATATTTTCTTAAAGATTTTTCTATAAGTTTTGATCAATTCGGATGGACATCGATCATAGACTGAAGAAGAAAAGCCGGTGTTTTTAAAGTGATGTGGATTCAAAATTTGATTTACCTAACGAGTTGTTTTGGTATATGTGGTCATGGTAGCCTAGTGATCCTGATTACACACTCGTGGCTAATGTGTCATGAATTCAAGACCATGTTCCACTAAAGATTCTTAGTGCAGAAAATTCTGATGTACAATAAATCCGCCGTAGTTCAAACGTCCTCTCCTTAACGTGATGTAGTAGCTTGGAGATAGAGTGTCAGCTTAAGTATCGCCCTCTTTACTAAGTTACGGTTCAAAATTACGAGGTCTATTGCTGATAGCTCTCGTGTTGTTTGATCGTACAATGCTAAAAAAAACATTTAACTTTCATTTCTTCATTAATATCTCCGTTAAAGTGAAAAATCTACAGATAAAAAGTTAGTTTTATCTTTGTGATAATGCATAGATTCCTAAAATAGAGAAACATTTATGTAGGTTAACTAGTAAGCTAATAATATTCACTAAAAATTAAATTATAAAAACGGGTATTTCGATTTAAAAAAGGCTTAATTTAATTGGCAGTTAAAGCACTAATTATATATACCTTTTAGTTTTAATTCAAATCTTCTAAGAAATTTATTTAAATTCTTGTAACCGGCTATGTGGAATTTTAGCATATGTAATTATGCATAACAATATATTTTAAAATAAATTTGAAATTTTATAAATCCATAAATAGAAACCACTATCAAACAAAACTGCAACTTCCTCTCAAATGCACACATATCACTCTACAACCACTTACAAGGCATTCTTTATGATCTAGAAATTAACTAAAAACTGTACTCAACATCAGCGTCAGCACCATTATCTCATGGGAGGGACAGTTAATGTAGTGGGTTCTCTAGCACTCATCATCAGAGTTTCTAAAACACGCGTTCTTTCTCCATCAAACTGAGTACTCCCTGAGGGAACACCTGTGCACAGGAACACTTATTTCTTCTTTTCTCAACAACCAACAAACTCATCAGAAATTGCGATCCTTTGAGATTCTGGATATAATGTATCAGCACACAAGAGACAAAGGTAGAAAAAATTATAAAATAGTTTCTCATCCAAATGGATAAAAGCGTATGTTAGAGTCGTTGAATAAGGCGATCCCTTAAAATTTATTATTTTCCAGAGACGGTAATAGCTTTTATGGCCTGAAATACAGAGAAAGAATACCATGCCGAAATTATCTAAGGAGAATGAATACATAGTATATACAGTAGAGTTGTTTATTAAGGCACCAATTATGGGTAAGTCAAGATTTAAGGACACAAGTCAGATATGTGTAATGTTAGACAAATTACCACTCTTACACAATTAAATTTTAAAGAAGAAATGAAGTATTTATTCAATGTGAATCAAGAAGCGTGTTAAGAAGAACACAAATGCGCGATTCATTATATAATGAAATGTTTCATTTGAATATATTTGGTTTTTTACTAATTCATAACAGACGATTAATTAAAGTGTAATTTATATTACATAAGTAATATCTGATAAACAAAATTCACGTTATAAATTCATAAGTATGATTTTTTTGTATATTGGTAAATATGTGAATAAAATATTTAAAAAATTGCAAGTTGTGCATCTTTAAGAGTGGATTTGTATTTTTACTATTTTCTTAACTCTATGTAATTTATATTAAAACATTTAGTCTACAATTTGCTTGAATGAAAAACAAAAAGAACAGAAAATGATAGTAAAAGCATTACTGGAATTGGTTTTATACTGTTTCGAACAATTTAAAAAAGGTTGAGGGTTTATTTACTTAAAGGAATTTCATTTGATTCACGATGAATTCAGTCGCATTAAATTTACCACCATGTTGAGGAGATGGAGATTACAAGAAAAATTTAAGATTATTATTGGTTATTAACTAAGCATTATTTTATAATAGTAACGATATTGCTGTTAAAGTTACAAAAAGTTCAATTTTTAAAACATACACATTTAACTAAGAAATCTAAGTCTATTCACACACACACATAAGCTGATGTGCAGCAGTAAAAAAAACAGATTTTCGCGGCATTTTGAAATTATTCTGATACAATTCATCCAAATATGTCATGAAACAATTAAAATATAACTAAAACTTTAAAAATAAGAAATTAATCGTACTAGCCCACAATCATGATTTATGCTAAAAAAGTGTAATAGTCTAAAATTGATGTGGCAAGAACAAAAATGCAGATGCCTTAATTTCGGAGTACAATCCAGCTCTCTCAACAAGCTCTTTGTAAGCAAAGCTGTTTACGAAATCTTGGGATATTCTACCACTAAATCTCTTCTTAATATTTGGAAGTGTTCTGGGAGAGAGTGGGTGTAGGCAATTTATATACCAAGAGCATTTCAGTATGTGAACAATTTCATTGGTGGCACTATCAAATGGGCAGCTTCCGCTATCAAATATTTGATGCTTGGATTAATTCAATTGAAGCTCTCGTTGGATGTTAAATATTGCAGTGATTTAATTTTGAGGAGTGTACCAGAGCGAAATTGATACTCAAGAAATCTTTTACATACCATAGAATCAGAAAATTTATCGACTGTAACCAAGGCCGAGCCCGCAAACTTGGGCTTACTGATGAGGGCACACTACCTCTTCTAGGCCACTGAATCGATTATGCTAAATGACTAAATTTCCTAATACCTTATTTTATACACTTGGACGCATTTGAAAAGAAAATAAATGAATGGATGTCCAACTTGAGCACAATTAGTTAGTATATTTATATCAAAATATGCTTCTAAAACATAGCATAAAAATAAAAATTCCAATGTATTAATTTCTACTTTTTAAAATATTTGATCGATTTGCGCAAATTTAGTCTATAAAAATATAAATAGGATTGAACTTAAGTTCAATTAAAGCTACTGAATTTGTAAAGCTCAAAAGTTCATTTAAATTTAAAATTTTAGTTCGAATAAACTGTAATAAATGCATGAAATTATTCACTGACATTGATAAATAAAGAATATAAAACTATTTTAATCATTTGCGCTTTTTAAAACCTTCTGACTCACATTATCATTTTCTTATTTTAAGAAATGCAAATATGCATCACAAAAAGGTTAAGTACAGTTAATTTCGGAGCCATTTTAAAGATCTAAATTACTGAGAATTTTTGCATAAGTAAACGAAACAAAAAGTAGATTTCTTTTATTTTCATTATTTTTTATTACTAGGATTGCGAAAGGTCCTCAAATTTTACGACACAGTCACAAAGTCAACATTCCATTTAGCATTTTTTCAACATCAAATCCTCTTTTAGTGTTTGAATACACAAGAACAAACTTTCAAAAAGTAACCTTTTGCATAAAAAGTTCACATACTTGAGAAAAATATTCCAAAAGGTCGCAAAAGTTTATCTTGCTCACCGTGAAAATTAGCTTACCATTAGCACAGTAATCATCGTTTTAAAAACACTAAAAATGAAATTTAAAAAAGAATTGATACAAAGAAAAAGAACATTCTTCTCATTCTGGCAAATGTGATTTCGAATTTTCTTCATAAAACAGTAACTCGGTTCTTCCCTTCTTAAATTATTTAAAGTAAACAAAAAATGTTTTCTGAAGGCATTATTATAAAAGGATTATTTATATTCAGGATTAAAAAAAGAGGAAAAAACACAAAGCTCCAGAAATTCCTGGAAGAAATTTGATTGTGAAATTCGATAATGTTTCGTAAATTGTTACTCCTGCAATAAAATAAAATAAAAATGCAGAAATAAACAAAAAAATTATAAAAAATGTTTTTTTTTTAAATACATGTTTTAATCTGCTTTTGGAGAAAGAAAATATTTTGAAGAAGTAGAAAACATGTATTTGAAACGGAAATTCCGTAACAGATCAGGAAAATTGGATTATGAGATATTCTCTATTAATCATATGAAATACCAATAAATTGTTATTAAATGAAATTGGATTTATTATATATGTTACCGGCAAAGTATGAAATCGGGCATTCTATAGAATGCCTAGGCATTCTATACAATGCCTAAATCTAGCCGGCAATGTATGAAATGATTCCTATTTCACACATTGCCTAGGCATTCTATAGAATGCCTAATGAGAAACAGGCAAAGTATGAAATACATCTCAGATTCATTTCGAATATTGCCAGTTGGCAAGACATAAAACTTGTAACGCTTATCTCAGGCTCAGAATCTGTTAGTTGTACAATTCTGTTTGTGTGTGTTCGGGAATGTCAAAATAATTAATTTCACTTAAACTTGTTCAACAAAAAATTGGTTTTTCCCTGTGCTAACTGAAAATGGAAGAGCAAGCTATAGTGTTGTAGAAGGCAAGGATCGGCAACCTATGTCACACGTGCCGCATGTGGAGTGAGTGAGTGAATATTAACGTTGCACTGTTCAGCTACACGAGGGCTTTTGGCGACGGACCGCATAATTTTGAACCATGGTCAAGTGAAGCGGACGACACCTGAACTGGCACCCCCCTCTCTTAACTACCACACCACACCAACGGGAAGACGTTTGAGCTCTCTACAGATTTAACGTGCATCGCTTCCCTACACGGCGGGTCTTCAGTGGTACTGGGCTCGAACTCATGACACGCCAACAATGATCTGATGCCGTGACTACTTTGCTACCGCGGCCACGTGCCGCATGTGGCACGAGGTTCAATTCTCAGTGGCATTTTGCACTACTCAACAAATTTGTAAATTTTTGAATTGTTTCAAAAATGCTCTACTGTGTGGTTCGCTGAATCATATTGGTATATTGGTTTGACACACAACAGCTAAAAGGTTACCAACCCATGGTCCATAGACATGAAACAACTATTCAACGGCTAAATGCTCAAAATTCGAGTTAATGCTCAAAAAAAAGGGGGGGGAGGGGGTTCTTTAATTGAAATTATTTACTAGAAGTTAATAACTGACATAAAAAATGCTTAAATTACTACTAAGAGGGAATCCGGGGACTATTGGTTGCTGAATAGCTATGATGTGATGTTTGCGGAAAATAAAAGTAGACTCATTTAAGCTGTTAAAGAAAGCGTCAGTACCATAAAACAGTGGTCCCCAACCCTTAGTCCGTTTATCAAAGGGTATCTGGCCACTCAAGGAGCATTAAATTATTTCCTTTATATTTACTGGGTTGTATTTTTCTCGTGTTTGTGCTACTTTCCATGGAAATCACTTTATATTTTATATAAAATCATTTTATAATTATTTTTTGGTGCAACTGAATTTTACTCTGAAGGCATGTTTGAATACAATAAAATTATAAAATCAAAACGATTTAAAATATAAATAATCAACGCTCCACCCTCAGTGGGCCGCCGTGAAATTATCTGACCGGTCCGGAAGAGAAATCTGTTGGGAAGAACTGCTATACAGTATTACGTCAAGGATTCTTTTTTTCCTCAATGGGGCTGCAGATATATTGGTATTTTTTCCATTTTCAGACCTAGTACATTCCCCAGGGGCTGATATCCCTTTTTAGTGCGGCACCTTGCAGGCGATACAAATTGCCACCGGTAGTTTTAACACCCAGTTTGAAGATGTGAACTTGTTCTAGGAATTTAATTTGCCAAGAGCAAAATTAAATTCCGGATTCTGGGGTTGTGATAGAATTCTGAAAGAACTTTCAACCAAATACAAAAATGTTACTCGTTATGATATTGAACTGTACATCCACCTACGTGAAACTTGCCAGAATAAAACAGAAAATTATTTTTAAAAAAGGTATTGTAGTACAAAACTTTGATTTTTTACCGAATGCCAAGATATTGGCACTTGTAATGAGTGAGAAGTAGAATGGTTCTATGAACCTCGAACTTCTGAAGGAATTTTAATATAAGTATATGCGAAATCACAATTTAACCATAATTTTTTTAATGGCAGTCTCATTATTTCATCAGAATAACATTTGAACTTTTAGGAATTTAAGTCATTGATATAATATCCTTATCATGACCTTTTTTCATACTTTGCCTAAAATGCTTTAGTTATTCTATACAATGACTAGGCATTGTATACAATGCCTAGGCAAAGTATGTAATAAATCTCATATTTCATACTTTGCCTAAAAACGTCCGGCATTGTATAGAATGCCTAGGCATTCTATACAATGCCGGCATTTCATACTTTGCCGGTAACATATATAAAAATAAATATTTCCTTGTGGCCATTTCTTTTAATTGTTAATGATTAACATTATGGATTAAATTTGATGGAGCAGAGAACAATGGAAAGAGTTCCGTTTCAGGTTATGGGGCCGTCGTAGACTAGTGGTCAATGCCATGGACTCGTGACCGGTGTATCCTTAGTTCGATTTCTGTGCCACTGATTACCCACCGTATAATGGACCGATACACGTTGAATATGACGAGGCTCAAACATCCTCCCGTTGGAGTTGTGTGGAAGTTAGAAGAAAGGGTTGTCAACTCAGGGACTTATCACTTGACCATGGTTCATCGCCAATTGCCTTCGTGTAGCTTTACACTCACTCTTTTTAGTTTATGTAAGCCTGTAGTTTAAGAATTGTACGTAAGTGATAGTTGACAGCAATCTCCGATTATCAGTTTTTTTTATTTAAAGAAAAAATATGTACCACATTTCTGTTATTACTGTTAAGATCATGTTTTTTAAACCTCACTTTCTCTTTAAAAATTAGAATTACTTTGAATATTTTGATCAAAAATATTGCTTACAAATAAATCACAGATGAACTCCAAAAATCTTTGAAATAAATTTCTTGATTGTTTAACAAGTTTCAAGATAAAAATTAAAAGAAAATAATTAATGCATTTTTTCAACAAAGACCATCTATTATAAAAGCACTTGATCCTTTACAAATTTATTCGATTAAGTGAATTATCTATCAAACTCATAATACTTGCATTCAAGAAATGTTATATAGATCGGGGCTAATAGATTTTATGCAGTCAGTCCAAAGAGCAAAGCAGTTCTATAAGAACTGTGAGATTTATTGCAGAAAAAATATTCTTAAAATACAGGATATAGCAGTAACATAAACACACAATAAGTCCCAGAAGGTTTTTACACCTTCTACAACGTTTAGACATAACTATCAGTGTCTAAAATTACAGGCATGTAACGTTAAAAATTATCCGCAAGCAACCTGTATTTTCTAGGCAAATAAGCTCTTTAAGTAAAACTGATTCAGTTTATAATCTGTTCGGTTACCTTCCAGTGTTTTCTCGAAAATGTCGCTTATGACATAAGTCATGAGGTTATAGACATTTCCAATTTTTTCGAGAAGCATCCATACAGTCGTCAAGTCGTCAAAACTGGTCGACAAATCGACAAAAATGATGTTCCAATAAAATATCATTATAATGACGTTGGCCTTGCATTGCTTGCGAATATTTACAGTTTTTGTCATAAACTTAATACAATAGAAAGTAATATTAAGTTGTGTTGAACATCCAAATATAAATTATTTACACCATTTAAGATAAAACTAAGTATTAATTACACAAAATTCTTAACAATATGTACCATTTATGTTATTAGTGTTGAAACTAAGTTTCTTAAACCTCACTTTTTCCTTAAAAACTAGAATTACTTTGTTTATTTTGAGGCAGAAAACATTACCTCATACAGCTTACCAATATATCACAGACGAACGGCAAAAAACTTCGAATTAAATTTCCTAACATAGTTTAAAAATAATTAAAATTCTTTTCAATAAAGACTAGCTCTTATAACAGTACATCTAGTACTGTTTAAATTTGTTTAATAAAGTTACTTATCTACCGAACTAATAATACTTGCATTCAGAAATTTTTAAATAAGGAACACTTTGAAATAAGGTAATTTAAATAATAAATTTCAAACAGAAATTTAATTTAAAGTGAAAGGCAAGCAAATCAAATTTAATAAATACGGTTTATATAAGAATATCAAAAAATATGCTTTCGAAAAAATAACACATTTAACAGAAAAAAGAATGTAGCAATGCAAATTATCAAGCATACGACGAAATTATATCGAAGATTTTACATTTTAAATCCTGTAAAGAGAAAAGTTTTCTTGGAGTAAAAAAAGGAAATAATTTTTGAAGTAAAATTTATTATCTCTATATATTTATGCATATAAAACTAACATAAATTTTGATATTTACTACAGAATATAAAATTTTAAAACCCTAAGCAAATAAAAACAAAATATATATATACATTAAACTTTGACACAAAAAAAAAACCTGAGAATATAAGTAATTTTTATAATATTTTTTACTTTATAGACATTTTGAAACACGCTCGTGCTCAAGGGGATTATAAGAATCCATGGAAAACAAAAGAGCTTAGAATTTGAAAATATATTAAAAATAATTGCATATTTTATATTTATTTAACTAAAGTCATAGTAACAGCAAAATAAAAGTTTTAATCCATGTCTGTTTTATAAACATCTGCGTAATCATACAAGCATTTTTGTGACTAAGATGGCAAGCAAATTATTTAAAATCCTTTTTTACAATATTTTTTTCATTTAAAAACAGTATCTTAATAAATATTTCTTCGTTTATTTTTGTGTTAAAATTTCTCTTGATGAAAATATATGAAAATAAATAAGTTTTTCCTTATATTTATTTAATATACTAGAAAATTCAAAAATCCGCATTCGTATATGTCTGTGTGTGTGCGTGAAAATACATCATTTATAATATATATATATTCTCGAGAACAGGTTATTAAATTTTCAGCCAAACTGCTAAAGAACTTTTCGAGTTGAATATCTTATGTAATTTAATGTTGTAGAAAATATTTAGAAGTAAATTTTTATTTCCTTCAATTTTCAATATTTTCATCAAATGGAGCCTCACGGGATGAGTAGAAATATATATGTTTTAATAGTTTTCCTCAATTTTAAGAACATTGAAAAAATTTCCGTTTTGTAAACAAAATATAAAAGTGTACCATTATATAATTCTTTTTGCTACAATTAAAGTCACTTTGAAATTTTAAGCAAAAAATACAAGGTCTTTTCAGAAGGTATCTGACCTTCGGCCAGAAAAAATATCTTGGTTTGTGGGATAAGGATCCTAATATATAAAACTTAAATTAGGTCTCTTGTGCCTTCACACTTTTAGCCCAGCATACCTTCTAATGCGAAAACACTTCTGGAAGGTTTCTTTTATAATGGTACTCAACTATGTCGTTGAGTTTTGTCTTATCTACTCTGAAAATGGGATCCTTTCAATGGCATCTTTATTTTCGGGAACAGCCAGAAGTCACAACAAGTCAGGTTCAGTGTTGATAGCTCCCCGTATTACCCGTTCAACTACAAGGTGGAGTTTTTCTGTTTTTCATTTCCATTTACAGAAGCTTGTGAACAAATTCCGCAGCCACTCTGTGAATTATCACATAAAATTGCATGTGTAGAACCTGTACTGATCTCAACTTATTCAGAAGTCTCGTGCCGTTAAACGACGATCTTTTATATCAGATTTGTGGCCTTGCCAAACGCTGGTTCTTCACCTATGTGCATCCTTTATTGAATCGGGTACACCCCTCCTTTATTTATACTACCTCCATAGCATCATCTCCAAACACTTGCTGTATCACGAATTGTTTCATTTAGAAAATACCCAAGCTTTTGACAAAATATTTGATGCAGTACATCTGCTCAAGTTTCGTTCTGTCATCTTTAGAGAAATGAAAATTTCACGAACACGAAAAACAGTAACTTACTCGACTGCCTGCAGGGAGCAACTAATAAACTGCAATGAGGAGAAAAAAATTAAGCATGTGTATTAAGCTGTGACCCTCCACTGTGTTTGATCTATACTGTGCGCGGAAAAATTCAAGGCTGGATACTTTTTTCATAGAACTTTTATGTACAATATTGAAGGTATTCAAATTATAAATAAATAAATTTATTCAATTATCAAAAAATTTTAATGAATTCATATAAAGCACTTTCAATTCTTTTCACAGTCCTAACTGCATTTTCTCCTTCGGGATATAGTACTTTTAAAACCTCAATTTCATTTATTTTTTAGAAAATGTTTTTCGTTTAAATGAAATAAGTAGAATTATTTTGTTAAAGTAAAGCAGTTTATTTTTTTTTTATTTAAAAAGTACAAACATTTTTCACGTACATAATTTTAACCATTTAAAAAAAATATATTTTTTCATTAATGACATTTAATTATACTAGAATGCGAATATATTAAATTTACTTGGGGGCGAATAATATAATACTCTTTTTACTTAACGATAGTACCTAATAACAAGTTTCAAAGTATTACTTAGACGAGGCCCTTTTGTCTATGACTAATGCTTTCATTTTGAAGTTTTAATATTAAATTTCATAAAAGTAGCTACAATAATAAATATCTTGAACAACATATTTCTAGGAAAAGAGTAATGTCGCTTATCACTTACTTAATTAAAGTACTGAAAAGATTGATAAATATTTTGACTAACAAATAAATTTTCACCAATATGCAAGACATCTAACAGAAAAGAAAGTAATGGATCAGTTCAGAGCAGTTAATCTCTTACTAAATAAGGATTAAAGTAGCATCTGTGTAGAGCATTCGCAGATTTTAAAACTTTCAACTAATGCTCTTAATACTAATAATTCTCTCATAGTTTTATTCTTATATTTCATATTTTATTTTTAGTTTTAAATAATATTTAAACCATTATTCAAAGACTAAGTCACATCAATAAATAAATTGAATTAAATTCTATACTTTGACATAAATAATGTGTTTCCTACGCATCCCATTATCACAACAAACTGTTTTATCCATGCATTACAATGCATTACATTGCATTATATTAAAATAAAAATAAAAACAATGTTTTTCTTCAACTCACGGAATTATTTACTGGAGGATATATGCATTTGATCCTGTTTTACACAAATATTATATTTAGGAATAAATAAATTATGTGTTTTAAATATTTTGAATTTACCCGTAAAATCTAAGGGTTAATGTCACCATTTTAAGTAAAATTTCATTCTTAAAATGGTGACATTAACCCTTAGATTCAACTTTTGTTTTTGGAAGGAAACTCCATTTATATATATATATATATATATATATATATATATTATATATTTTTTTTATATATATATATATTATATATATATATATATACAGAGAGAGAGAGAGAGAGAGTTTCCTTCCAAAAAAAAGTTGAAAAAAAAGATAAAAAATTGCAAAGTATCTTGAATATATATGTTGTGGTAATTTATATTTGGTTGCCCTTTAGAGAGTGATTTTCTTTTAATATTTCGGTCTTGAATCCTCCGGGATATATGATCATACTTGTATATTTTATCTACACTCGTAACGGAAAAATTATTTTAAATGCAACCTTAGATCTTAAAAAATGTTATGTTGTCAAATTTTTGTCACAGACTGACACAAAATTAAATCAGCCACATATACCATCGATTGGCGTGATGTTGTAAAAATAATATGTGATCGTAGAATATTCTCGAAACTTCTTTGGTAAAAAAAAAAGCTGAATAATTGGATTTGGAAGAAGATAACTTTTATCCAACGTAATCTTTTTTTTTATTTGCGCGTGTTTTCGTGTTTTCATTTCTTTTCTTAATTTTGTGTATGTCTTGATAAGTAATTTATAGTGTTTCTAGTAAATCATAGTAAATAAATAAAAATTTGTGTGTAACTAGACCTTTGTAACTAGTCTTTTACCTCCAGAATTATATCCAAAATAATGATATCAGAATTCTCGATCTCTCTACACATATACACACACTGGTGTATGAGTGTACGCATACCAAATTATAGACTATATTAAAATGAAAAAAAAGCATATTACACTTCATGAAGAAATGTTTGCAATGATCATATGAATAATTCAAGAAAGATAAGAATTAATAAATTTTTGAGAACTTAATTCCAAATTCTCATCAATATCTCAAATTAATTTTGATAATTCTGCATTACAACTCCAGTCAAAATAGTACACGATTAAATACTTCAGGAAATGTAACGTGTAAAATATATGAAAGTGTTAAAAGCCCAATAGAAAATTAAAAATGTAAAATGCACATTAAAAACAAAATTACATTAAAATTATCTTAAATCGAATTAAAACACAATTATCTTAAGTCTAGTAATATGAAGCAATATTATTTTGTAAAATGTCCATTGATATGGATTGAAGAGTTTAAAAACCTGCAAGGAAATCCATGATATAATTGATTATAGGAACAAATATTTTTAAGATTTAGTTTACCCTTAAAAATATATTAAATTTTTGTTCACTCATAATACTTTCTTTGTATAAATTTTACATTTAGCTATCTGTAAATAAATTACTTATAGACATCCAATGCGCTTAAATATAATAAACATTATTAAGCATTAATTGCCAAGCAAAATAAGTTTGAAGTGTGAAATCAAAAAGTAAATATATAGAAATTAAGCGAAATTTATATATATGAAAAAATGAATGTTGAAATTTATTTTATTCTAGGCCTTTTAATATATGATCGTCACAAATGCCATCATTGAACCACTTCTTCTGCATTACATTGCCCTAAGGAATGATATAGTATGGTGTTTGGTCTGGTTGAACCTTTTGCAAGAGCAAAAGTAGTAGGGCTTCTACCAATTACTTAATTTGCTGAAACAATCTACATCCACATTCTATTGTCCATAGAGGGTGGCCATGAAATTCACTTAGACACAATATTCTCAAGATACAATGAACTGAATGTTTAAAGTTTACTCGTAAGAACCTTAAGGCCGAAATAAAGTAACTCATTCGTTTGAACCGAGCAATTTTTTATCAATTATCAAATACATCTTACCTATACTGCGACCTATTTTTATTGATTTCTTGTGCATCATTAAAAAAATCGAATAATAGTTTTATTTAATTTTTTTTCTATTAATTCAACTTACTAGTAAAACATTTGCAGAATATCTTTTGTATAATATTTAGTATATATTTTGGATAACGTCTGCACAATGTGATTTTAATAGAAGAATCAAGTTACACATCAAAAACTAAAAATTTAGTATTAAAGAAAAAACAGTGCGAATAAATTTTAAATTAATGGAATAAAAATAAATCTTAAGATGACAGAAATTAAATCAATATTATTAGCAGAAATTTAACATATAAATTAATAATCAATGAAATAAAATATAATAATCAAGTTTCCACGATAATAAACAACACCATCTTCTTTTCTTCTAGAAAACATTTTTACCAAAAATTGTACTATAACTTTTCAGCTATTTCATTGAATTGACGAAAACAATTATCGTTTTAACTTAGCAATCAGTATAAACATAATATTTTCTACAAGTCGAGAATTTTTTAAATATTTAATTTATCTTTATTATCTCTCTGAAATTAATTTATTGATAAATCTTAAAAAAATAAATTGTTTTATCGATTCTCCCACCCACCCTCAAAAAATCTGATTCAAATCTTTAAAAAATCTAAAAATTGACTTGAAATCTGACTTCTCAAAATTATTAATATTTTATTCTTGAATTCTTCGGTTCACATGGATTTATTATCAAATTCTATAATATAAAAGTAAAACCCTCGTCGCAATCCTGGAGAAATACCTTATAACAAAGAGACACATCTATACGTATCAGTTTCATCGCAACTTCAATTAGGCTTTCCAAAATCATTCCACCGTTCATAACAAACGGACCACCCAAACTGTCCTTATGCTAATTCACCAGTTAGCATCATCTCCCGGTCGATTTCCTGTTTTCATAATCTGGAGCTGCAATCGTCGACGCATCTGGTTCTTCATAATTACGAACAAATAGAGCCACTCATAGAGTTGCACGGAATCATATCCCTTCCGTCCTAATATCAGTTACCCTGTTCGCACATGCTAATTGAAGGAAGTCGATAGATGCTTAAACGTTGTTGAGAGCTATGTGCCCGAAAGGCTAGAAATTAAATCCAAAAGAGGATTTCTGTTCGGTTCAGAAATCGATTTTACTCGATGGTAAAGTATATCCAAAGTGTTCGACGGTGGAGCTTATCCATTTATGAATTAACGTTGTTTTGAAAATGGTCTAGTTTCCATGAAATATCCGAAGAGAATTTACAAATTATTTATGAGTTGAAGCAATTGGAATGTTTGCATTGATATTTGCATAAAAAGTTAAAAAAAAAGGTGTTCAATTTTTCCATTTCGATTAACATTGTACTGTAATTGTATTGTACTTTGGTTATGGCTTTTATATATTGTATCAGTGATGTAATCTTATACAGTTGTTGTAGGTGTTTCTTTAACATTTCATTTGCCACAAATTAAATGATATAAAACAAGTAACATAAAAAAATAAAGACAACGTAAGCTCATGTGTGTTGTAAAAGATGAAAAAAATAAGTAGAAGTCCAACCTCTCGCGGCTCTGGCAACCCTCAATTATGACAAGTTTGTTTTATTATTACCACCCCTCCTCCCTCCTTTGTACTTTGTCATACTTGACAACAACAGCAACACAACAATGGATGAATAGAAAGCATTTTATTCATCCATCATTTTATTCTGCGTGTGCTGTTCGAGAGGAGATAGACGCACATATAGATACATACATAGATACATAGATAGATACATACGTTTGTTTACCATTGGAATTTAATAGCGTAGATGCAGGGACAAGTGAACTAATAATAGGAATTGAAAAAAGAGCATGATTTGTCTACATTGTTGTAACAATGCAATCCGGTGTGGCTAGTTAGGCCGAAAAACCGGTTTTAGCCGCCCACTTTTGCTATTGTTTTAACAGTTACATTGATACAACTATGGGGATGAATCTAAGTTAGCCTCGGAAACCGGTAATTAATTTAATTTAATTATTTAAGCTGTAATTAATTAATTTTTGAAAACCTATTAATATCAAATGCCATCCACTACAAGTTTAAAAATTTTTATTTGAACTTGATTCGATGAATAGAAAGTATTTTATTAGCGATGGAAGATTTGAACAAAAATTTATAGAAAAAGTGAGCTAATAGTAGGAATTGAAAAATATACAGCAGTAAAACCATAATTTAGGATCCTTTTATATCCTTCATGATTATTGGGTTAATCTTTTAATTATTGAAAACTTTTGAATTTCAAATACTCATTACTGCTGATTTAAAAAAACAATTCATTGAGAATAAGGGAATGATCAGAGAAACTATGATTAAGAATGGAACGAAAGCTTTCGATATATTTTTTTAAAAATTTATATGCAAAAATAAAAAAAGATTTTTTAAAACATATGATATACATACTATAACTTATAATCGAATGGTTTCAATTCCTAATGAAAAGTTTAAACTTTTGATGCTTCAAAACATCGTAAAAGAAAAGAATTATATTTCGTTATAAATAATCTGAAATTTCTATTATAAAATAATAAGATTATCTGCATTTTGAGATCAACGAATTGAAATATAAATATTTCGATTCTAAAAATTTTCTTGAAGATTCCTATTAAACCAAGAGAAAATATTTTAAAGAATTTATAGATCCGTTGCACATAAAAAGAAGTAATATGTCTCTCACGAAATGTATCTTATTACTAAATTTCCTATTACAGAAAACTCGCATTCCACTAAATAGTATCTAATACTCCGTCACTTGAGAGTTGCATCAATATAATATATAATAAAACCATCCTCCGGTATTAGTTTCTGCTTTCGAATATTTAAATTTTACAAGACATATGCGAAATAAATTGCAGTTGCTCTGCAAAGTGCATTTATATTGAGATCTTATTCACATACTTATTTTTAGCTTATAAGTTTTGTACGTTTCATATATCCAATTTGAATGCTATGGCACTCTTTGTATGTCACCTAATTATTTTATATTTAAAAAAAATTATCGACTTATATAGGCATATTTTAATAGTTTTTTTTTATCAAAATGTGTTTATACTCTGTTGCTGAAACGTACTTGAAGTCTCATATTTTATTTTGGGAGTTTGAATTATATCTGTATTATTTTTTACTCAGAAAGTGACTGTGATGGAACAATATTGATACGTAAAGAACAAATTTGATACTATATTTGTGAAATCCAGGAATGGAATGAAAAAAATAACTTATATAGCGATCGTAACTGATTTTTCCATACTCGAAAATGTTTATTTTAGATCATTTAAAGATGTTTTGCATTAAGCAAAGAAATTTATTATATAAATAATATTTTAGAATAAAATTAAAAAAGCAAATTTAAAACAATTTTAGTATCTTGCAAGGTAGAATGAAATTAGTATCTTGCAAGGTAATATTTTATATATATTTGGATGATTTCTCAGTGGTCATTTCGTAATATTACTTTTTCAATATTGAAAGAAGAAAAGCATAAACTCGTTATTGAAATAAATATTGGCAAACAGGTGTTTTACTTATCTCTTTTAGACGAATTATCGGGGGAGTGCTAAAACTCAGCTAGTTCTTGGATGAATTTTGGAGCCCACACGTGAAGTTGTAATGATCGAAATCCTCAGCCAATCAAACATGTGGATGCTTAACGCATAAATGCATTGTATCTCACTTAGTTAATTATCTAAAAAAAATTTCAGAGGTATAACATGAAAAGTGAGAAAGAGCAAGTGAGAAATTAATTGTTATACGAGTTGGATAAAAAGAGTGAGGCTGCCGCAGTACGTCATAATTTTTGTCAAGTTTATAGGAAGGATGCAATAGATGAAAGCATATGTCGTCGATGATTTCGTTAAAGTTAGAGAATGAGACAGAAACTGCCAATATTAGGCTAAAAGTGGATGATAACCACACGTTGGAAAAGACAATATTGACCAAGCGAAAAGGAACAACCCGGACCCAACGATGCAAGAATTAGCGGAGACCTTCAAGGTACACCGGACAACTATCAAGAAACAGCTGATTAATTTGGGTTTTTGTAAAAAAGTTGGATCGTGGGTTTCATATAATCTGACAACTAAGCAACGGTATGACCGAACCACCACCTGTTTTTCCTTACTTTCCCGATACAATAACAACCCATTCTTCACACGAATTGTGGCAGGAGATAAGAAGTGGGTTATATACTGTAACGTAAAGCGTCATAGAACTGTGTCTCGCCCTTTTGATCCACCTGCATCGACTTCGAAGGCTGAACTTCGTCCCAATAAGCTGTTATTGAGTGCGTGGTGGAATGTGCAGGATATAATTCACATAAGTAGGTCCTGCCACGTAATCAAACCCTCATTGCTGCCTTCTACTGTCTACAGTTAGACAGGCTGCGTTCAAATTTGTTAGCAAAATGACCAGGTTTTATCCTTCATCACGACAATACCTGGCCACATTTTGCTGTTATCATCTGCCAAAAGTTAATGGGCTTTGGTTGGGAGGCTTTACCTCTCCCGTCCTTATTCTCCTGACTTGGCAAAAACAAAATATCACCTATTTTGTGAGTTGAACAATTCCTGCAGTCAGAAAATCTTTGATGATTTTTATATTATAACAATTGATATACAAGACTTTTTTTTATTTAAAAACGCCAGAATATTACCGCCGCAAGGAATTCATTTCCTACCAGAAAGATGTTAATAGCTCATGGATAGCAATGAGGATTATCCACAAACATAGGTAATTTTCATTTTGCATGTAATTGCTCTAATTTATGTGTAATAGAAGGGTAAAACTTTTGTCTTTACCCGATAATTTTCATTTAATCAATGGCATAAAATTATTAGAAATATTTTAAAAAATCAATTTAATTTAAACTTTAAATAAAGAGTATGATTTTTTTTTGCGTTAATATTTTGCTTAGGATAATTTTTCGTACTATACTTAATCATATGTTCCCTATATAGAGAAAAAATTATTTATCTATCTATCTTAAATCATTCAAGTTTCATTCAAATTTTAAGCAAAACTTATAACTAAAAGAATAAATTTGTTACAAATTTTTATTCCTAATACTATGAAGTTTATTGTTGTTAAAATTACTTTATATAGTATTCCCATGAAACAAATGTTACGAAAATGCATCGTTACATAAAATTATAATAAACCAAAATTTTTATTTTCTGAAATTTGATAGCTATATTTGAAAAAAATACAATAAAATGAAGCTGTATACAAAAATGTATATTTATATAAAAACAAATGTATATTGAAGATTATATTATTGAATATAAATAATAACAATATTTCAAATTTAACCTTCCTTATATAAAGTTAAAATGCAATTAAAAATAATTAGTTCTCAAGAGACTTAAAGGGATCGTGATTTCTTTCGAGTGTCGACTGAAGACTCTGAGTATCGAACGTATTTAATTATGACTTTTTAATTATTTTCCGTCCTCCGAAAGAGCTTTTGAAATTCATGACAAGGTATCTATGCTAAGAAGAGATAGAGCGTTTCTACTTCCAAATTATTATTTGAAACACGTGCCATTAGAAGACATCTTGCTTAACATTGAATCCTTAATTAGGAAATAAAGTTCAGGACATGATTCCATTATCAAGCAAGTCACATTGATTCGTTCAACCAGTCTTTTATTGGAAAATGTGGGGTGTAGTTTTTTATTTTATTTGAATATCTCAGTAGTTGATTAAGCCTAGTGTTCTTTAATAAGACTGTTAGAAAATACAAATAGAACATTTCTAAATCAGTTGGTTTCCATCTTACTGAGAGCTTTATATTGAAGAATTTCTTCATATAAAGATTCTGGGAGGATTTTTTCACTCATTAATACACTATCAAACTGTATATGTAACTCGAATTTTTAAGTGACAGGAAATAAGAAAATCTACTATGAAATTGAAAAGATTGCTAGCATTTGCTATCTTTAATTAAACCAGCAATTTTGTTAAATAATTTCACACAAAAACATTTGTAATAAAGAGAAACAACTTTTTAGTACTTTGAAAATTAAGTATAATAATTGCATATAACATATAATGATCCACTTAAAATTTATCTCGAGGGATTTTATTTCATAATGATCTGTAACCATCTATGACTACGCATGATAATCAAATTCTTAGTTTACCCACCTAATGGGAAATAATTACAACTTTAACTCCCAGAAATTTAAATCCCGACGTTTTTTAACAGGATGACGCACTCTTGCATCACTCGCGTATTCGGACGAATCAGAAAAGTCTTTGTCGCAAATCATGGGATTCTAACAGCTTCCGGTTGACTAAGAATATAAAAGGTTGAGATTTCGGTATGAGCCCTCGGGCAGACAATGTGCGTCTTAGTCCTCATCTACCATGCACCAATGAGAGAACAGCCTTTCAGCTCTCCTTCTACTTGAACTTTTTATAAGATGCATGAGCATTAAACAAACTATTATCTCGACCAATCAGGAAGCAGATTATCAGCATGATAACGAGAACTTCATTCAACATTTATTTCAACACCAGATATGGGGTTGGGGGCAGCAAGCGGCCCATATTCTCAGATATAATGACCATTATTACCAATATAGATGAATGAATAATTTTGTGAGTATCCTAGAGAAGGCGTGTATATATCTGTGAGTATTTGTGCTGTGTTTAGTCATTCGTCGTTTTAAGTGTGGAAAATAAAATATGGATTTTAAAATAGCATCATATTTTCTCATCAATCCTTTCAATGTCTGAAACAATGGAATTAATTGATTCTGCTTGCAAAATGCTTTAATTCGAGTGAAATCCGTCTCTCACACAAGCGCACATATATATATAAGATTTTACATCATCCATAAATATGTGATTTTTTTCCCCATTATTACAACAGATTTTACATTTCAATACACAGTTTACAAGTTCTCTGTTCATCTACAACGATATTTTATTATTAAAAGATTCGAAATCAGGAAAGGTTGTAGTTGTGTATAAAGTTACATTCTTTCTGTTTCTACATGTTGAAAACCATGTCATGCCGATTTGAAAACAGCTTCAATAACAAAATAATATTTACTGAGCAATTTACATCTTTATACATTATCTTTTCGAACACTCATGTTTACTTAATGGGTCTTGGGAAGAATGTTAATTGATAGACAAATATACTACATCCACCAACTTGTTGGCTATATCTTTAAGTTCAGTAGAATATACGCGTCGAAATGAACTGAAATCCACCGTACGATGTAATTGGCAGCCTTTCTTGCATGTTGATGTTTTTCAATGGTTAAACAGATATCAATTTCTTTTGATTTGTGTATGCCAAAGAGAAAATTGATGTCAGAATGGAAGGTATATTAATACTGTGTGTCACTCTGCCAAAAAATAATCTATTAGTTCGTAATTATAAAGAAACAAATTGAACGACACTTGCAATTTCATTGAATAAAAACTTGCAATTGACATGAGAGACTGATAATTAAAGGTTTTAATGTGTGCATATTTCAATGTTTATTGCATTTCTAAATATCTATTTGAAATGAACAGCGTTCTTCACAAGGTACCAACCATAATACCAATGAAAATTTAGTAATTTCACCTAAGACATTTACATATTTTCTTAAGAATAGCGGTAAAATTTATTAAAATGAGTTGAAAAGCACTTAACATACCATAATAGCATCCATTTATTAATTAGTAGTTCGAAAATATACGGTGAATCATAAAATTAAATTAATAATTTAAGAAAATTAATGAAATCCAGTTTGTTTAATCATCAGTTTTCATTTCTTGCTAGCACATTCACTGAAACTTTAACCTAATTTCTATATATATATATATATATATATATTGAAATTCTTAATCTACATTTCAGAACATGCCTGCTAATTACTAAAATTATTCAATGTTTTTTTACATAATAGTCTGAATTATTATGTACTGATAGTATCCTCTTAGCGTTAGTTTTATAGTAGTGAAGATTTAAAATTAATATTAAGGCATTTTTGATACTTCAAGTCTTAGGCTTTTAGCATTTAAGTTTCAATGATTGATGCAAGTATAAAATTTTCTCCCTACATAAAATATTTTCAGTTATTCTTATTATATTCTCAACAGTAATTTATTCAAATAAATGTATCTCGAATATAAGAGTATTTGCTGCTTATAATATTCATACAATGATTTTACAATCTTTCAAAAAATGTGTAAAAAGTATACTAATATAGAATTATAATTATATATAGGATAGGGTTTCTTTTATACAAGATTAAATCTATGTGTTCACTTTCCCATCCATACAATATTTAAAAAATGTATTTTATTTATTTAATTACTGAAAAGTAACAATATGGAACAATGAATTTGGTTGTATCTGCATCTAGGTAACTAACAAATGCTTAATATTTAAAGGAATAAAATATTCTCATAAGAAATCTCAAATTAATACATCTATAACTCAAATAATTTGTGATGTGATGCCTAAAGAAGATTGTTAGGTTTTGTCTAAATACAAAAGTGTTGAAACGTATTTAATTACACTAATTAAGTTACTTTAATTCGTTTATCAACATCCAAAATCGTAAGACAAGATATTTGTGAAACATGTTCGTATTCTTAATTTTTAATTTCTATTTTAAACATATATTTTTACATAAAATATAATTTTATCTTAAAAAGATTAATTAGGAAATAAATTTGAAAATATTACTGCGTTATCAATGTATAACTTTTTTTTTTTTACATAGAGTTATTGGAAATAAAAGAACGTATCACATCATAAGCATCATGATATTTATCTATGCCGAATATTATTCAGCAAAGATTTCGCAAAAGGACTAAATTTAAAGTAATTCAATCGACTTCTGTTTCTTTGATTATGAATTCTGTATTTCGTTTCTGAAGTTCTGTCCTCTTATTGCATCCTTGTAAAATAATGGTGCGGATTTAAAAAAGAGTCAAAATAATTATTCCGGCCATTTCAGTTTGTACTATTTCATTTTACAGTGCGATAAATGTTTGAGTTTTATGGTGCTCAAAATTTTATTGTAGAAAAATTTTGATTGGTTAGTCCCTCTATAAAATATGTCCGTATTTAAACTAAATCAAGAATATAAGTATAGGTAGTAACACAAAATTTTCATCAGAAAAAGTTTGCTATTTTATTTATTTATTTTTTTATTTTTATGAAAATAATACGTTAGCATTTATAATTCAAAGAAATAATTCTTCATATTTTCATCTAATATTTAAATTTGCGTGAGTGTTAATAGGAATAATATCAATTTTTGTTTTAGAAGTATATAAGAAAATCTCCAAATAAAAACAAGAGTGCTAAACCTGAGTATATAATTACATATTGCTTATCTATATCTGACCAGAAATAACAATTTAGTTAACAAGATAGTAAGTAGTATTTACTCAATCAATGATAATAATTCAATTAAAAGCATATTTATACCACTTTTGTACAAAACATACTTTTCTCACTGATCTTCAGTTAGAACACTTCACCATGAAATTATTTGTCTAAAAACAGCTCGGATTTAAGTGACAGGAAATTACTTTGGTTTTTAAAAAGTATATAGATGCATATGACAAAAAAATGTATATCGTTCAATCTAAAATTTACCAAACGATATGAGAAAGACCTTTGTGAGTTAAACCATAACTTTTCAATCATACTCAAACAAATTATATTAAGAAGTCTTAAGAATAAATTAATTATAATATTTACGAGTATGAATTGCATATTTATTCCGGTGATATTTAATGAAACTAAGCTATGTTAAATAAAAAAATGCTTTCTAAAATTTTAAATGATTATTATGTTGCAATTATTTAATATATTTATTTAACTGAATTTATAGTTTGCATTGTACAGGTGGGGCAAAAAAAACCTTCCCAGTTTCAAAAGGCAGTTACAAACAAACAAAGCAAGATACAGAAAAGAGTATTTTATTTGTGAAAAACGAATACGATGTCATTTTACATCAATTGGTTTTAAAAATTATGTTCGCTAAATGGCGTACTCCAAAGGTGACACATTGACGGAGTAATTTCCGGTGGAATGGCAGCCACTGTCTGGGTGATTGCCTCCTTTAGTGCTTGCAGATTTGAAGGACGTTGTTTGTACACTTGAGGGTTTTCTGTTGCCCAGTCAAGAAAATTTTGTTTATTCATAGTTTCTGACAAGTGGAAGTGGGCCTCATCAAACGAAACCAAAACAGCGCCCGGGAGAACGTTCTGAAGAACTTTCGGGAAAGACTTCGTCAATGTGTCACCATTGGAAGACGCCCTTTATTGGACGTAATTTGTTAACCAATTAATGTAAAATGGCATCGTATTTGCATGTGGCACAAATAAAAGACTTTTTTCTGTATCTTGTTTTGTTTGTTTGTAACTGCATTTTGAAACTTGGGAGGATTTTTTTTTTGCCTCATCCTGTATCTAACTAGCCATTACACGCTTGCTTCGCTGGGTACTACGTGACGTTGCACGAATATATATACTGCCTATATATATATATATATATAAATCATTGAAATCTAGGTTTCAGTGTTAAGTGTTCGATTGTACTGAAAAACATTTTTATAACTCTCACCTCTTGATTTAAAAAGGATAGGACTTCTAAATAATTATCTTTTAGCATTACGTAACCCGCTCCCCCGAACGGATTTCCACAAAACCCATTTTTAGTGATTTTCTACGTAACAAAATAAACATGTTTACGAAATTTCAAGTCTAAATGTAGTCTTTCAAAAATGGAAATAAGCCCGTAATTCCCTTTCAGAGTCGATCCCCGTTCTTTTTAAAAGAGGATATCTACTCCAAAACAAGAAAATTTCTGCCAAATTTCAAGGTTTTTTGGACTAATTGTTCAAAGATAGGAAAATTTAACTGTAGCAACCCTTAAGCCCTCACAACTCCCCTTGGGAGTCGATCTTCACAAAACTCCTTTTGTAGCGGATTTCTATTCCATGAAAAGAGCATGCCAACCAAATTTCAAGTCCATAGGTCGAATAGTTCAAGAATGGAAATATTTATCTGTGTCTATATCAAGCTCTCGCAACGCTCTTTTAGGGTCGATTTTCACAAAAAATCCATTCTTATTGAATCTCTACTCCATGAAAGGAACACGCCTGCCTAATTTTAAGTTTGTTGATCTAATAGTTCCGGAGATATCGTGATGAGTTTAGAGAGTGAGTCACTTTTCTCCATTATATAAATATGGATTGAGTCTATTTTATTACATAACATACGTCTTTTTTTCCTGAAGAGATTTCATATTTAAACTATAAATGCATCATTTGCAAGAAAATTAGGAACAATCAGATAATTAATATATGGAACCTTTTTTTTTTAAATTTCCAAACTAAAAAACTAACAAAAAATTGAAAAAATGTATACTTTAATTTTTTAACCTTTAACAGCTCTTCGAACTAAAAAAATACTGATGGAAAAAAGCAGTTAAAAAGGCATTGAAAAACAGCAATACAAACACATAGAAACAATAAAAAACTACTCTCTAGAAAAGTTTTCATTGAAATGTATTATATATCTGTTACCCGAACTGGTACAGGAAAGGGCATATATTTTCATAGCTTTTATTTGCGTATTGAAGTATTGATTATATTGAAGTATTGAAGCATAGTTTTATTAGTAATGTTAAATCTTATAATGAAAATGTAGAATTTTTCTTTACATAACATTGTATTACTTATTATTTTTTGATTAAAAAAACTATTACGATATGATGCGATGTAGAAAAAAATATCTCGGTAATATTATTAGTAGAATTAAGTTTTAGAAAATTTAAAACAAAACTCTGCCTCAAAATTAACATTTTATGAAGCTGATGTAAAAGAACATAATATATAAATATTTAAATTTAGCATTAATATATTTCAGTCATTCGTTTCACATTTAGAATATTTCTCTAATAAATTCTGGAAAATTGTCAATTCCATTACGTTAATGTATTTATCTTATAACGAGTTAAATTATTTCAGTATCTCGGAAAAGTTTCGAGTCAGTAAAACACAATTTTGATAATTATTGTTCAAAATTATCTATATGGTATATAAAACTGGGTATTCACCGAATATATTTTGTGTTCTAAAAGCTACTTATTAATTTTTAATATGATGGAATGAAAAAACTGTTTAATCTATTACAATTCCACGTTTTATGAAAATATACTATTCGCCTGTTCATAAAATTAAGTTTCTCTATAACCATTTGTCAGTATGATCTTTATAAATAATAATTCAAATAAACTATTTCATTCCTTTCTTTTAATTTAATTTCTGGTTATTCTATGAAAAATTTATCAGTGTATGCAATATAATATTGTTTGCAACCGTTATTTTTCTTTCTTTCATAAAATGTTTTATCATCTTTGCATATAAGCCAATATAAAATTATTTAACAATCTATTTAATTTCTTCAATAGCCAGCGTATACGAATCTCAAATTTCTTCATCCTTTTTATGGATTTGTTATGGCAATATGGGAGAAACTCATTCATAGATTTCGTTATTAACATTAATCCCATTTTCGTTATAAAAACATTACTACTTAGAACTTTACTAATCTCTTATTTAAATATTATTTAAAAATATTCTAAGTATAAACAATCAATTTTTCACTGTTTTAAACATAATACCATGACCCTCAACTAACACAGTTCTACCTTAAAAGCAGGTTCTAATATATTCGATTGTTCTCGCATAATTAAATACTAACAATATATCTGAAATGGATTTTATGTAAATTTTATCAGTCTACAAATTTTTGGACAAATCAGAGAAGATGATGAATAAAAAGTATTGAGTATTATTCTATTTTAATTATATATGTGTATATATATAAGCGTGTGCGAGAGAGAAAGAGAGAGAGATCCCACAGTCTTTTTTTTTAATCTTAAACTATATTACTGCAATTCTTCATCAACCTAGTCTGTTTTTATAGTAAATATTTACTAAATTGAAAAACACAATTGATGAAATGCTTATATTGCACAAAATATTATAAATAAATAGATAAAATTAAGTACACACACATATCATACTAATATAAATTCATCCTTTCCTTCATAAAGTGAAGTTTTCCTATAGACAAAGTTATCACAAATTATGAAATCTTTCTACTTGATCTATCAATTTTTTTCCAAATACCAGGCATTACTAAGAAAATTGTTAAACATTACTTCCTACCCCCCAAAAAGTTATTTTTACTCTATATTGAGCTGACTGTTTATTTTTTTACATTTATGTATACGTAAATTAAACACTTTTATTAATCAATTCAATTAATTTACAAAATAACATATCATAAATCAACACATGCAACACCTTTTAATATTTCAACAATTCCACAACAACCATGATAATTTAAAGGGATACAAATTAATGACTATTCGCTTCTCTAAATACAGATATTAAAAGGTATAATCTGTTCATAGCACGATATCAAATCATGAAATGTTCCCATCAACTATTTCGCATCATATTCAAGTATTAAATTATTCATTTTAAAGACTTCCCCAACCCGAACGACCTTAAAGGGCGATATTAATTCCTTAATGGATAAATAACGCCCGCCACCTGGTTGCAGTTACTCTTCCATGCGTTAAATCAATGCGAATTACAGCGGATAGAAATCATCTCACCAGTTTAATTTCTGACGTAGAGCTGCTTGTCGACACCGTTCAATGGTAGAGCAGCTATCGACTTCCTTCAATTACTACTGGGTGTCAGTGGGAAATCTAGTATAAGGATAAAGGGGATAATGTCTTGCTGCATTGAATGAAAGGTATATCTATATGTTAGTAATTATGATGAGTCACATGTATCCACGATTTCACCTCTGGATTATGGAAATCGGCAATAGATTGAGGTGTTGGTGACTGATGAATTTCGAATGTTCCTGTGCAATTAGCATATAGGGATGAACTGTTTCAGAAAGTATGTTTGTTGTACGGGGAGAATAGATTTCACACTGCCTAGCTATAGTTTAGACAGCGCTTAAACGGCAAATATGTTTCTACGTTGCCAAAGGTTAATATTTTAAAATGTCTGATTTTCGATTTATGTATTATATTGTAAGATTTGTTATTAAACGCGCGCGCGTCTTGCAAAAAACGTTAGTTGATGCATTGTTTAACCTTTTTCATTACCAATTCCTTAAAACTTGTAAGACTGTGTATATATTTCAGATATTGAATACCTTATTTTACAATGTGTATGCCAGCAAATTTACAAAAAAAAACAAAAACAAAAAAAAAACTAAGTATGACATGTGAAATGATTGCATTTTTTTTCTTTCATTTGCTTAGTATTTCCCTTTAATGTTCGGTAAATTACAGGTTTTGTGACAGTGAATCTCTTTCTTCTAATTCCAGAGAAGCCCCTTTTATTTAAACTTTTGCGATTGAATAACTATCCCTAGGTTGTTTTAATTTAGTGCAAAACATTTTATACAGTTTTGTGAAATAGTTTTCAAGTGATTTTATTTTAACTAGATTAGCTATTTATATTATTATGATAGAAATCTGTAATTTTTATTAATATATAAAGATATCTCATTTAGAAAAATAGTACAGATGGTTTGTGACAAATATTTATAAAAAAAACGTGACAGGACAAAGTTTGGTTTAAAGATTATTTGACATTCTACAGAAATCCATAGAATAACTCACGTTATCAAGTAGTAATTTTTTGTGAATAAATATTTTTCTGTGGATGCACATAATTTTTTTTAACATCTCGTGATTTTATTTAATTAGTTATTTTCATTTACAGTTACCAGAACTGATGTTTGCCCCAAGGACCCAAAAGCTTAAGATTACCAGCAATTTAAACATAGAGAGAGCATATTACAAAAAATATACAAGCTAATGAATAATTTATATATGCTATACTTTTCCTTTTCTACTTACCTCAATAAAATGTTACGTACCTATTTTATCGGAGATTTTTTTTATTTATTTATGAATCTCTGTATTTCATTACTGAACTAACTCATTTTGCCATGAACCATTTGATTCTTTAGACAGTGTAAACAAACCCTTGATTTGTTATTTCACTAAACAGTACCCAATAAATAAGCCCATAAGTAGTCCTTGGTTTCTCTTTTTCGTTCTTGGTGACTTAAGTGAACAATCATGTCAGCCCCTAATCGTGGCAATTTCACACAAACAGTGTAGAATGACGTACTACTAAATAGTCTTAATTGCTCTGGCCGAGTCGCATTAGAGCCTCTTTTCTATTTAATGTGAAGGGAAAAAAAGATTAAATCAACAGACCATTTATATACCATGATGCTGTTTTAAGGTATCCGAACACGTTCGGAGTACTTTTTAACAAAATAGCATACTAAAACATTATAAATGCTCTTTTAGGACTCAATACCAATAAATATTACTATTTAACTATCAAAATTTAAAATAAATTACCTGAATTTTACAAAAATCACAATTATAAGTGAAATTTTAGCAATATTTTTGAAAAACTTCAAAGCAGTTAGAGAAAAAAGTAATAAACATATATTAGTAAAAGTATTACGAAAACAAATTAGATGCATTTATCTAAAAAATGTACTAAAATTTAAATTTTTTATTAAAATTTGAAAATTTTAGAGCTGATTGAGTAAGCATTATAAGAAATATTACATTTTTTATGAGACCATTATTTAAATAACAAGCCATAACTCAAAAAGTATTCATACAGTAAGAAATATTTTAGTACATTCTCTAGAAAATAACGTAAATATCAGGTTTAAAACGTTTTATAGAAATACATTCGTAATATTTTGAGTTATCAGACTCGCCATGATAGATTTTGAGCAAGTTAAGTGCCCACTTATGGTAGATCAAAAACCCACTTCCGGTTTTTCTAACTTTATAAAATTGTTTGTAACTTGGCCTCTAGGTAGTGTAGAAACAAATGAAGTATATTTCGTAAAGTCAAAAGATAGCTGTATTCAATAAAATAAAAAACAAAGATATCTGTCTTAACTGAATTTGGTAATTTTCAACGTGTTTGGATGCCTTAATAAAAGAACGTCCCTAAATTTTTAGAACAGACTTCAACAACTTATTTAACAATTTCACCAGGATCAGTAATTTATGTTAAACGTAATAAATAATAATCAATTTTAAGAGAAAGCTAATGCAGACCTAAGCTAATGAAAAGTTGTTCAAAGTGTAGAAATTACGTTTAAAATGATGTTTTAACTATCGATGCATAATTTTCCAATGTTCGTGGTTAAGGTGTATCTATAATGTTGAACTGTATACGAATAAATGCTTATGCTTAAGAAATAAATGTTGTTTATGTAACCAAAAGATATTTCTGATATATACTATGTGTGTCTGATATATATTACCTGAGTTATTTTATCAAAAAGATTCAGAAATAAAAAAAGTAAAATAATACATATTAAGTGTTTCAATATAGAATAACAGTTATTTAGATATAATATATTCATGTAGATCATTTTAATAACAAATTTATATTTGAAAACTAAAAACTTTGTTTGTTAATTTAAATAAAAAAGGACAGTTTTACAACATATATAATATAGAAAAAAATTAAATGTACTCATACTATTTGATTGTTATCGAAATTTAAGAATATTACCATCAAAAAATCTTGTTTACTTTTCTGTGTTAAAAAATAGTATAACTTAATTAAATGAATCGATGGTTCGTACTAACATTTATTAAATTTTTACATTTTACGTAATAAGATGTAAACAAAAAATATATTGGTTTTCGAATATTTAACGCCTTATCGATTGCTTCCAAATGCTGTTTGAAGGCTTTGTTTATAATTTCATTTAATTACAACTAACTACTTATCTTCCAATCAGTTAAGAGTTTCTTCCAGAATCATATGGCTAAGTATCTTTGAAAGGAAATTTCTTGTTTCAAGACATTATTTGAAACACATACCTTTATGTGATTTTCAAATTTTGAGTCACTAATTAAGAAACAAATCTGAGAACATGTTGTGAGAAGTCACGGAATAACATTTAATATTTTAAATACGCTTCGATTGAAAACCAGAGCGAGTATCGCGTCTTTACACATACGAAGTAATATTCATCAGTGCATAAATTTCTAAAACTGTGAAATTGAAGGAGAAACAACTGTCAAATATTTCTAATTCAAGTGGCTTCTAGTGCTTGGGTTCATTTCAAATATTAAACAGTCTCAAGAGTGAATGAGGGAAAGCAAATAGTTATTTTATTCTGTAAGATTGTTCGACTAATTGCATTTTCGGAAATTAATAGTAACGATTCAAATGCTTTTTCGTCTGATTATTAGTATGATGTTAATTGTTAAAATAAAAAGAACTAATTTCGTGCAGTGAGTGTTTGTTTAATAGAATTTTAGAGGGAAAAGTTTCAAATGTCACGCTTCGACACTCTATATTTGGTTTTATTTATCAGTTATAATACAGGGTTATCAGAAATGAATGACCCAATTACAAAATTTAATAATTCCCAGATGAATAAATAGAAAGTGATAATTGAGATGTCATTGTAAAGATAAAATATGAAATTGTTTTTTCCCGTAGCATTTTGGCGTTAAGTAAATACGAGAGTGATTGAAAAAATGATCGTTTTGCATAGTTTCATCACTGTAAAGGCAGTAATTTAGACGTTGATTCAATGCTTGTTAATATTTACTTTTATTATTTTCCCAATAATCACAAGTCAAATTTATTTGACGGCACGTTTATGGATCACTAAACACTTCTTAAGAAAAATGGCTCGTCGATCCATTAAGGTTCGCCGTCCCTAGTCTATATGGTAGTCTGCGGCAACACAAGTTCACGACTAACACAGACTATAGATTTATTTCGACTGCGTAAATCTCTTGCACTCTTTTAACATTCTCTGGCGTACAAACTGGTGATCCTGGACTTTTGCCTTAATTGTTTATACCACCTTCTTATACTCTTAAATACCGGTGTATTTCTATTTTATGCTGAACTGTGATTACTGATAGACTTTTTCCAAACGAGAACACACAAAACGCCTTCACTCGCTGCGATGCCATTTCCACTTCTGTTCACAATTTCAAAAACATCTTTATTACAACATCGCTGCCACCTATTGGACAAAAACAATGTTATACACTCAAAATTTCATATTGTATCTTTACAATGTCATATTTTTTTTTTTTTTTTTTTTTTTACATTTATAACCCGTGCACCCGAACGTATACACGGGGTAAACACACAACAAAGAAAAATTACAACACAAAATCCATGCCTTCTACAATGTCATATTAATCATCATTTTCTGTGTATTTATCTGGGAATTATTAAATTTTGTTATCGGGTCATTCGTTCCTGATAAACTTGTATATGTACTTATATAGAGTGTGCCCCTTAAATTGAACAAGTCTTATTTAAAATTTATTTCATACGTGTCGCATCTCTTTAAATTTTGTTTATGAATAGAATTTCACTACATTACGCTATTCTATAATTTAATTCAGGAAAGAATATACCTTTGAATGTCTTTTGAAGAATTTCTTTTCAAATATTTCAGTAAGTATTTAATATTTGCAGGTTATACGATTCAAGAATCGAAAATGTTTATCTAGATAATTATATATGTATAAATCTTGGTATTTTTATATCAAAAACTTGGCTATGAGCCCTTAAGTGAAATTACTCTATTTCAATGTATAACATAGAAATTACAAATTTGACTTTGATGTACCAAACGTTCGTGATTAACATTGTCCACACACCCCAAATTAATTTTTTAAACTTAATTTTCCATGGATCCCATCAGCAATCAGGAGAATCTTCAGGGTTGATCCACTGTGGAAATCTAAGATGTAACTCAGTATGGAAACATTTATTTATTTTTAAAAAATTGAATATAATATTTTGGTTTGATGGAAGTAGTATGACTCCATCATTTGTTTATCCTTCACCAACCATCATGATAGTGGGCTAAATTCATGTGATGTCATAATCACATGATAATGACAACTACGTTTGTTTCCAGCCAATCAGTTCAAAAACCCATGTGACGCAATAGTCACACGATAAAAGCAATCATAGGTTTCCTGCTAATTAATCCATGATCTTCGTTGTTGCTAATTTTTGATCTTCTCAGAAACTTTTTCTTAAAAAGTAAATATTTGTCAGTACTAATAACGCACATAGATTTACAAAATGCATTTTATTTAAAAATGCATGAATAAAATAATTTTTTTTTAAATTTTAAAATCTTTTTTAAGAATTTTTTATAATATTTGAATACCTTTACATAGTTTTGAAATTTAATTTTACAAATAGAAAAACTAGTACTAATAATTTTAATGTTTGTTTTCATGGAAAACACGTGTTTGTCTTTATCATGTGATTGTCATGAATTGAGTCCTTTATATAAACTTTCTAATAGTAAGATCAAGAGCTTTAAATATAGTTCTATCAAAAGCGATTTGAATAGTTATTAAATGTACCATAAGAAAAAAAAATTAAGGGGTGATTGTCGGTTGATTCAATTTAAAAAATACTGTTTTGCAACAATTAAATTTGAATTCGAAATCATTAAGAGAGCTTAATTTTAATTTAAAATTAACAACAAAGAGCAACGTGCAAGTTAATACTTCTCCTTCCTGAGTTCTGTACCTATTTGCAAGAGTTGTCTGAAGTTCATTTTAATTCAGTTAGTTTGATCACCAATCGTCTTAGAAAAAAAATGGATACTAAGTTTCAATCCCATCCATTTATCATTCTCAATTAACTTAATATTTCAGAGCAATAAAAAATGAGATAAAGTTTCATCAATATTATACAGTCGCAATTTTCCTTGAGGCATTTTTAATCTTGTTTCAGCGTCTATTATTATAATATTATGGAAATAATATTTGACAAATTTTGTATTTGCATAATCGCAGATAAGAAACTCAAAATGTATAATATGTCATCGTTTAAAAGCTTATATTTACCGCTATTCGGGTTAAATTATGTAATAGAAAGAGATAGACCAAGAAAGAAAATTATCGAACTTTTTACATAATAATACCCTAAATCATCGTATAATTAAACATTAAAATCTCTTAATTTAATCTCTTCAAACTGCTAATAAAAACATTATTTTAAATTTTAAATTTAAGATTTTAAGAATATGGTTTTGTACACTGACATGTAAAAGTTAAGGTAGAAACACATTTTCACTAATTACTCAACAACGTATGAAGCAATTTGTTATAAAATTCATTGTGAAAATACATAAATTGTTAATAAGATGATGAAATATACTTGCGTTCTCTCATGATCATAATTAATGCCCATAAAAGCATGTCAGCTGAACATAGTTTAATAATTATGACACTTCGGGAAACCTGGGAATAATATGGGTTATGATCACCGATGAGAAAGCAATGTAGGACGAACTCTTACGAACTGTCATGTTATTTGTGAGGCTACTTTAGAAGGTATGGGATAGTAAATCTCACTCCTCCACTAAGGCGCTTCATAATTCCTGGGATGTTTTGTGAAAGGGTGGGAGAACTGTGATTGTCGTACAAGGACCACCTAGGACATAATGTATAGGATTCAGTTCTGGAAATCTAGCTGGACACTTTTTCCTCTAAATATCTCTGTCTTGAGGTATTCGTCGAACAGCCGGATCTTTTCTTTAGACTAACATTATCGTCAATAAAAGGGAATCGAGTAACATCTGCCATTTTTTTAACTGTTATATTTATTTTAAGGGCATTTGAACAAATAAAAATGCATATTGCTTGTGAACTTGCAGGACATGAATAAAAAGAATAGTTCTACTGAATTTATTAACAAATATTTTTAACAGCATTTCTTTAGATTTGTTTTGTACAATGGTTTGTAAATACCGTAAAATCCAGCGTATAACTCACATATGTACTTTCAAGCTAAATATTTAAAGTTTTTAGGTATATTTATCGAATAACACGAATTTTACGAAGGTGTCTAATACGTCCTCTTATCTTTTGAAGTCATTTATTCGAGGTATTATTCCAAAATTAAGAAAAAATAGTATACTTCTAAAACCGTTCTAAGTTCATAAAAAATTTCATTTCTTTTAAATACACGGTATTTCGATATATGCTGAAGTCTACTTTCTTATACTTTCTTCATTTTTTTATCTTTAAAGGTCTTATTTTTATAACCACTTTATAAAGCGCTCCCATTAATTTCGACCTTATTTTTTGTGTTAAAAGTGCGCACTATACACCTGATTTTATGGGGTAATCAATATGGCTTTCAAAAATTGAAAAATTATGAATTACATTATTTTATGGAATATGTTACTTAATCTTGGTTGGATCCATGAAAAACGTACCTCCGTAAACAGTCATTTATTTAGTTAAATATTTAAATTAACGTATCTTTAGAAGCCATGTTCTCTTGAGCTGTGGTCAGGTGAAAAGAACTAGGCTTAAGTTTTTACACCGATTCCTTAACTTCCACATTATTTCCTATACGACTTCCGATATTTGAATTTGTTGATATCACGCAATCCCGTTTTTCCGAGGGACACATCTATTTCTTAGGGGGTCTTAAGGGTGTTAATTTTGTCTCGAGGGGTGAAAATATGAACAATTTTCAAACAGGTCTGCTTTTTTTAAATTTAAATTAAATAAATCGAATCTCTTACACGTTATTTGGGAAGAATTGTGGTTTCAAAAAAGTACAAAATGTTTGAAATATAATCATAATTTTAAAAATTATAAGCATATGCTATAAGAAACAACTTTGTAATAAATATTAAGTAATTTTTGCGTTGCGCATGCTATTTTCTAAAATAGTAGCATTTGATGTACAAAACTTTAGAATTATAAAATGTGTATCATACTCTTTAAACCCTACCAATTTAAGAAAAATATATATTTTGTACTTCAAAATATTTGAAAAATATTGAAATTTTTTTTAAAAAATTTCAACACATAATTCTTTTATTTTTTTAATAATATAAATTATTATTATATTTATTTAAAAATACTACAGTGTAATAAAGGTAAATTTAACTTTATAAATCAACTTATTGCTACTAATTAAATCTACTATTTTAGAAAATACCATGCGCAACGTAAAACTTAATTAATATTTCTTATAGAAATGTTTCCCCTTTTTACATGCTTATAATTTTTTAAATTATGATTTTATTTTAACCATTTTACACTTTTCTGAAGCCCAATTCCCTTATAAATAATGTGTAAAAGATTCAAATTAGTTAATTTTAATTTCAAAGAGTTATATATATATTTGAATATTGTTTATATTTTCAGCCCTCCAGAGAAAATTGACACCTATGAGATCCCTTAAACTAAGATTTGAACTCACAACTTGTATATCACGTGTCATGAAGTCTGTGGCATATTGCATGGCAATGGTCATTTCAAACCTATATCTAAATATCTCGATTCGACAACAGTAAATAGCATGTCTATTTCTAAATTGATATTTGTTTACTCGAGACTATAAAGAAATTAAAGTTTTTTTTTCTTGTAACATTAATTGATACTGAAATGAACCATTTTTATTGAATATAAAATGTATTACTATTATAAAGAAAAGAATGAAATAATTACATCGATTTTTTTCATGCGTTTCTAAAACCAAATCTAAGATGATAACAACTACAGCCGAATTGTGTGTGAAAACCAAAATAAACATAGAAAAAAATATCTATGGTACTAGTAAATGTTTTGGAGAATATTAAATAAAGTTGTTAGTTTGAATTTTAAAATTATTTGAAAAAACAATATTATATGCTTTACCGCTAAGTTCTGCAGCTTATATAATAGAAAAGCTGTCATACTAGCAGTGTATGATTTTATACAAACCATGCTTAATGCATGCTTTACAGAAAGGAAAATACAGAAATTTATTAACTTATAAATGCCCCTTGTCTATAAATCTCCACAAATTAAAATGGTTTCAAAATGAAGCATTTTGACAGTTGCAAAGACCAACAATTAAAACTCAGTCTTACGTTCGACATTTCTGTAAATAAATTTCAAATTAAAAAAAGGCCACTCTACCATTCGTGACCATCAAACACATTAAGTCTACATCAAATGACAGCTTTGAACTGATCGAAAACATATATAGTTATAGAAAACACTACTTTTTAAATCTTCTAACTTAATTAAATCTGGCACTTAATTATAACCAGCAGGTAATTATGGTCTTTCATCTTAATAAACGAGTCAAAACTATTCCAATGATTATGGATACTCTGATGAATGCACGTACAAATATACTCTCTCAATGTTTCGTTCTATTTTGTTTAAAATATTTTCATCTTAGAATTATTTCTATGAAGATAGTGCATCGAATTAACTGCGATCTTTAAAACATTTGGTTAATCTGAAGTTGTTAAAGCTAAAGGTGACGGGTGTACTGAAGGCAAATAATTTATTCTACGCCAGCTCTTGTATTTTATTGGATATTTTTTAAAGTATTGATTTTAGGTCAAAGATCCGTATGATCATTTATATTCTTTGATCAGTGTAAGGAAAAAAACAAAGTATTTCAGATGAAATATTTTTATTTTCCTTAAACATGATCTTAATGGATCAATTTATAAATTTAACAATAGTTTGTGTGTATTATTATATTAGGAAGCCTTTTTAAATAACCTGAAAAAACTTGATGAAAAATAAATTTTTTTAGTTTTAGAACAATTTAATATTTTGACAAATGTACTGATTAAGGATTAATGGGCTAAATAAGGAAACTTTCGTTAAATAGCAATTTTTTACTAATGATTGAATGCAAAGTTGTGCTCTTACAATTAAATTAAAACGTGTAATTTTTCTTTCGAATTTCTAAATTTTCCCTTAGACTTACAGCTAGGAAAGTTGTATATTTTTGTTCGGTATAATTTTTGATCTTTAAAGCCTTTCCATTTATAAAATCTTTAAACTATTTTATCAGAAAAATAGTTTTAAAAACTTCAACTGTGGAAATATTAATTATAGTTTTGAAAACAAAATTACCAATCTTCTTCATGTTTCACTCGGAAGAATTCGCAAGTAAAGATTACCACGCTTCAAGAATTATGTAAGATTTGTCATTCTATAGAAAACTTGTTCAGTACATTCGTCTAACTGAATATAATTTTTGTTAGTATAAATTTAAATACAAAACTCAATATTTCGCTTTTCCGTCTCACTTTGTTGTCATTGTTTGACGTCTTTAATTAAAATTTAATGTATAAAATGTCAATGTAATATAAGTTTATTTTTATTAATTTTATTGTATTTCATAATTTAGTTTCTCTTCCATTTTTGGTCATTTATTACAAAATAAGAGTTTTTCAACGATCAAAAAATATTCCTAAAACAGTGTTTCACTTTGATATTAATTTGATTCTTAAGCAATTCAATGTAAATAAGTTAATTTAGTTTTAACTAATTAATTCCTTATCATCATAAACAGAGCAATATATCATTCTTGCATTGATAGAAAATATATTGTGTGCTAAATTCATCTAAGAAAAAAACTAACCATCTCTCCTCTATAATACTAGATTAGTATAGTATTTATACAAAAGAAATTACTTCAAAGTTCTTATAACAAGAAACTATATATCATTTTCATTGAAGCTAATTTAAATTAAGAAATAAGTTGAGAATATAATTATACTGTCTTTCAGTGGTTTCAGGTTTTTTATCTATGTTTAATCAGGGAAATACAGATAATCTCATTTATTTTACGGAAATATCATAACAATTTCAACTGCTTCAAATTCTTAAGCAAAATGTCTATGAAGAAAATATTAAAATATTTCTAATTGTGTGAGTCCTAGTGTCCTAAATAAAAATATAACATCATTTTTAAGGCTAAAATTAATTTTAAATTATTCAATTTAGAAAATTAGGGATGTGGTGAAAATGCGTTTTCATCCAAAGGAGAACAAATTTTGCAAAGCAATGTTCTGATGCTTTTGGTAGCTCTTTTTTTACTTTTTGCTTGAATTTCCATTAATAAATCTTATTTATTGCCTATATAACTTTTATATTCAGCTGATGCAAGATTTTCTCCTTATTTTCGCTTACCTCACTAAAATGAACTAGCTCTTTCACTTTATTTTTGAACTATTTGTAAGTAAAATAATTTTTTTATTTAAATGGAAAACAAAAGAAACTACTGAACTACTATTTCTAATCGCCTTTTTTTTCTATTTAACCGATGCATTTCGTTATTTTCCTTTCAGTACATGATAAAGTAGTAAACATGATTCCACTTTTCAATAATTTGTTTCGTTTTCATAGAATCCCTTATTTTTGATACAAAAAAATAATAGTCGTATTTACAGATCCTTTGAATTGTAATGTTTGCCATGATAAGAGATTTGATGTTAAAATATATTTTTGAAAAATGCATCAAAAACTTTTTTTTTATTTATTTATTTTTATTTTTTTATTAAAATGGAATCACCAACACAGATAAAGTTTTAAAATCCATAAACTATAAATGGCAAGTTGAAATTTGTTATGCAATATTAACTTTAAATTAATACAATTTTAAGTGTGCGATAAATGTAAATTTCTTTTCACACACTTTTTTTTCCAGCCAAATTTTTTTTGCCTCGACTTGCGTACGTTCAGTATATATTCAATCACCAAGAAAACAGTAAAATAACTGAAGTAATTGAATGAAAAACTACTATAAATCATTGTTTTTATTAAAACCTTTGTTAAAGATCGTAAATAATATCCATCGATATTCTTAATCCCTTACAACTAACTTTTATTCTTAAAGGGTATCGGAACGCTCTATACTGATAATGTTAAAAAGGGCTTTTTCAATGTACCTTTTCTAAAAACCTGTTGGAAATACAATCCCCAAATTTTTTTTGCAAGTTAATCATACATCTAATGTTATACTTAAATGAGCTTTTTTTGAAATTTCCATTCGTTTTTTTTAAATTTTTTATTTGATGTATAGTGAGAGAAAACAGTGTTTTTCGACAGAAAAAAAATTATTAAAAAAAATGTATGCAAAATTTTGCTAAAAGCTCATTCATTATATACTAGAATATATAAAGAATGTGTCATGTAAGTTTTGTTGACATCAGATATATACTTTCTGAGAAAAGATACATCGAACCTTCAAAGGTGACATTTTGAGAAAAACACATTTTTATAAAAAAAAAAGTTACCTTATCAAAACATTCCGGCTCCATATTCCAAATTTTCAGCATTTTTTAAATTTTCATCTTCTTGTTTCATTCTTTTAAGTCTTTACTTTTCTAGTCTTCGTAGTTTTCTGTAAATTGGCATATCTTACCCTTGTACTGCTCTCTTTGTCGAGATGTTCCATGCAGCATGTCGCATAATATCCTCGCTCTATGTTAAGTTTTTTTTAAATATCCAGCTTTATTGCATTCCCTTTATTAAAGGATGCAATAGCATCATATGTACCAAAGGAAAGTGTTTCAATGTGCCCAAATGTCTTTTTGGGGACACGAGACCAAATAACATTATTAATGCTTTCATTCGGATTCTGCGTGTTTCCATGCAAGCACTTTTTCAATAATTCTGGATCCGAAAGGTCCCTAAAAATAGGCCTAATGGCTTCAACAACAGCAACTGGAAGTTTATGTTTGTGGAGATAAAGTTTATTTTCCAATTGAGCCTTCTTACACTGACACCATGTGTCAAGACCTGATGGACAAAATCCCTGCTGTGGATTTTTATCCGTAGATATTTTGTGAAAAAATATTGCCCATATAGCTTGTTTCATACACTTTACATTTGATAAATTTCTTCGAATGGCAAGACCATAATATGTTTGCAATTGATCAATAGTTGCTTCTGTTAATCTATTTTTGCCACATAATGCTTTGCCATCTGATAATTTTTGCCCCCTCATTTTTGCTTTGAAACGTCGGAGGCGAGATCCCATCCGTTTCATAACATGCCCTAAAGAAATTTTAAAAAATGACGCCAAACTTCAAGCTGACCCAAGAGGAAGTGCAATGTTTACCTTTTTTCTGTCCATTTAAATCGGTGACTCGCGTTTAGACGATTCTTTAAAAACAAAACTTTAGCACTTCTAATTAAGCTAGAGATAAAAATGAGGTATTTTTGGAAAGGTAATGAGCTGAAGAATTTAAAAATACAATAACCTGAAATTCACCTTTTAAAAAATTTTACCTTTCCAACTCCCCTTAAAAACTAAAAGAATTATTAATATTTTAGTTAAAACTAAATGCTGTATGCAGTTTTAATGTGCTCGTCATTTTTAAACTTCATAAGTTAAATTAATTGTTCTCAGGCGGAAAATATAAAAGGAACTCAATTATAATCTAATACTTTATCTATCTCAAATTCCAACTTTTAACTTAAAATCTGCACAAGGCCTGTGCAATTTAATTAGAATTTTATTCATATATTATATTTGCATCATCTTACAGTTAAGATATTTTTTGAAACGATGAATTCCAAATAAGTAATTGAAATTTAAACATCCATCAATTTAGATAATTCAAAAATATTGAAAATTTTTAAACTAAGCATCGGAGCAGTTATATAGGCAGAATCAATGCATTCTTATATTCCATAATTACTTTTGAAAAATGATATTCATTACAACTAAATACAACACGACCATAGATAACATCCACAATCATACAAATTCTAACTTCATTAATTTTGAATTAAAACTGAAAGAAAACACGCTTGAATGTCAAATCAATGTTAGTTCATGTGTTTAAGTTTTCTAAATTCATTAAATCTCATTTCACAAATTTTCAAAATTCGTATTCATTGGTAAACGAGCAAAAGTCGTTAAAAATTACAGGTTATGCTCCATCAGTGCTTCGTACTAATTAACTTTTCATTCTGTCCAATCTTGCGAATAGTTCAATGTCTACGGACTATTACATCTAAAAGAATTTTAAAAGCTATTGTAGTGCAAATTATAATATCAGTCATTTCGAGATTCGACGTCATTTTGGAAATTGCGAAATCAATTTCCGAAAATTGAAAAATTTTATTATTTTATCGATGATAAAAATCTTTTTTTATGTCTATTCATCTACGATATTTAAATTATCTCTCATCGTTAACAATTAAAAAATTTTATAGCTGGAAATATTAATAGAGATACAATATTTTGTTAATTAAAAAGAGCTAAACATCACAATAATAGCACAATTATTTGCCTTGTTAACATAGATTGTAATACAATGAATGTGTGGGCCAAAAAAAATTTGGGCAAGCATCATACTTTTAACTTTTACTCAAGATACTTTTTAACTTATGAAATTTACTTTAATTTATCATATATAACCACTTATATTCCATACGAAATTTTAGTATGGCTATGAATTTTGTACCTTGTTAAAAAGTTTATTGCGACATATTGTATAAAAACACTTCTTATTAATAAAGTATACTCTCAAAAGAGCAAAATGCTCATATTTAAATAAAATCATAGTTTGTAAATAGTGTGAAATATAAATACTGGGTTATTCATAATTTCCTGCAAGGTTTCGGAGCGTGTAAGAAAAAAAATTAAGAATACAGTAAAAAAGAACGTATGAAATAATACAGAAATACTTAAAGTTTTATTTACAAATTTGATGAGTGGTCTATATGTGAACCCTTGATCAAACGTCATACATCAATGCTATAATCCAGCTCCTGTAAAACTCTACTCCCTATCAATGTGTTATCTTTTGATGCTGTTCTGCTACCTCACACGGCAAAGGGGGTACGAAATCTTAAATCTTATGTAAAATACCAAGTTTTAGGATGGCATGTGCTGTCCATAACGTTGATAGTACCGTGTTGAGTAGAAGTAACAGGAACAGGACTATCACATTGGTGTATAAAGTGTAAACAAGACCGTTCATATATAGACCATTTGTAAAACGTGTAAATATAACTTGAATTGTTTCTGTATTATTTCAAGTGTTTCTTTTGCTGTATTTGTTTTAATTTTTTTACTACAGCGCTGTGAAACCTTGGGGATAATTATAACTAACCCTGCATAATTAATATAAATTTTTTAACTGTATTACTATATATTTCTATGCATAAATTTATCCATCTAAATATTTAATTTATAAGCCAAGTTTATGTTACTTATATTCCTATTTTGGTTCAATAACAATGTATGCACACTTTTTCTCTGTATTTATATTTTAATATATGATACTTTTAAAGGAGATAAATGTATCGTCTATTTCCTATTAAATTTAAGTACTTAAATATTTAGTATGTGTGTTAACTACTAAATTGTACTGCCTATGCACATTTTGCTATGTCGTAAAATGTCTTACTCAATCACAGTCATTCAAATAATTGAAGTTCGCAAAGGTATAACTTAATAAAAAGGTAAATTATGTCTGTATATATTAACTTGTGGAATAATCTTATCCATCCGATATGGCCAAAGGAATTGAAATCCCTCTTCCTATTTAACTTTTGGTGTCTGGAATGGCGCTTTCTAGTCGCGAATAAGCCCTGAAACTTCCTTCAATTAGTTAATTAGTTTGCAGCATCTGTAGAATAAGGTGTATAAAAGTTGTTTGAATGAAAAGCAGTATAAAAGGTTCTACACATTCGTAATTATGAAAGTTTAAAAGCTTCAAAGATTGAAATTGTAGCTTTTCAATACGGATCATTCATATGGGGAAACGTTGACTGATCATTTGTGTGTCCTATTTCACTCCATATATGTGATGATGAACCAAGAATTACTTGAGTAACGAGCGTAGGAAGTATTTTTAGCAAATAAATCGGGATTTTCATTAGAAGTAATGACATGGAATTGTTTGTGTATTATGACAGAATTATTTTTGTATTGTTGAAATACTTCACATTGGATCTTACTGTAAATGTATATGAACAGGTATTTAATAACGTTATATAATAAATAGCTCCGATATATCATTTAATTAAATATATATAATATAATAGAAAAATAAAGCATTTATGCAATGTAATTTTAAATTTTTAATTGTTGATAATTAAATGAAAAAAATCAAAATATTCGAAATCAAAATCCATCAAAATTAAGATTTAGTTTGTTAATAAAGTCATAACATTATAAAAGCTTTTTGACAAAAATTGTTCAGTTTTAGGGAATTAATAAAAGTCTCAAAATATGGTTATGCCAAGTATATCCAAGATTTTAAAATTAAATTTAAAATATTGTTATTTTACATCTTTACTAATTTACTTTCAATAATATTTTGTTACATTAAGAATTATAAAAATTATTAATATCTAATTTACTTAAGTGCTATTCACACAGAGAAGTTAAATAAAATCTCTCTCTCTCTCTATATATATATATATATATATTTAATGATAGAGATAAAGAAACGTAGAATGATAAATTAAAGTATGCAAAGTTTTAAAAATAAACTTCGAAAATGAATCAACAATTACAGCTTCAAACGAGAATAATTCCTTTTTTATCGCACAGAAATGGAAAATCAAATGTATAATATTTACGATGAGGGAAAGTGTTGCAATTTTGATTGTTATATATAATAATTTTCAATCAATCAAATGTTATCTTAATTGTAAAAAAGTAATCATAAACTAGAACAATTAAAATTTCATTAAATAAAAATTTACGAATCTAGATCAATGGGTGTTATATAAAACATGTGTGTGTATTTCTTATAAACCTTAAATACAGTATTAATCTTCCATTCATTCAGACCGCTATTCCATCATAATCCCAAAACTTAATTTCCGAAGTATCTCATCACTCCTTGAGAATTCCATCACCATAATGCAGAAACCTCTTCAATCAAGCGGCTCCCCAAAGTCATTTCCAATCATGTCTCCGAAGAATACTGAGTAACGTACTCATGAAACGATTTGCATCTTTACAGCAAAACCTTTATCTTAAAAATGATATTATTCCTAGAAGTCTACGACGAAAATTAATATTCAATGAGTGAGTGGAGAGGTGTTAATTTTAATAACATTGCATCTATAGTGGATTTTGGTGATAGAGCGTATAATTCATTTAATGATGAATAGGAAATCTATATATTGGGCACAGAGGACTTACCATTGCGCCAGTGAGAGTGAATGTTGGATTTTATGGCGCAGGAGTTAATTTTATCTAAGTTGAGCCTATATCGTTTCCTCAGAGCATTGAAGCTGTAATTTTAGTATCATAGGTTAATTTTCATCGCATATCTTTTAGAAAAGATAACTTTTGTTAAACAAGAATGTTCATCATTGGTAAAAGGAGAAATATATTTTCAATATATTGCTGAAATTAATTGATCTCTTTGCAAAAAGAAGAAAAGAAAGAACTCCATAAACAACAATTAAATTATTTCGAAACTCAACATGTAAATTCATTTTATACTAAATTTGAAATTTATTATATTCTCAAGGTCAAAATGAATGAGTTTCTATCCTACTGTGCATTTTTACTGCACATTTACCATATATGAAACAAGTAACAATTTAGGGGTATTTATTTTTTTCTTGTTTCCAACGTTGAAATTCTCAGAAAACACAACCAAAAGTGTCGTTAGACATTATTTAAGACCTTATAACCAGTTGGTGGACTTGAAAATCAATCGGTATGTAAGAATTTGACTGGATATATCACCAATTGCACTATATGAACCCGATCACTATAAGGTTATGCCAGCAGAAGTTAGCATCGATTACAGCATACAGCATCGATTAATATTTCTTCATTATAGAAGATGACCATTATATATCTGAAAGTGGCCGGGATATGGTTCATACATACTAAAAGATGGTAATACTAAAGATGTCATTTATGTTTATTTTAGATTGTGCACACAAGGTTGTAGACTAAAATATAATGAGTCGCCTTTGTAAGACACTGAAAATTCGTTCCAGTGTTATTTATACGCACCCCAATCGTTTTTCGTTAATTACAACAAACCAATGATATTTTGTTCTATGTTAAAGAGATGAATGTGATGAGATTATCCATGAAAATTTACTTTCTATTTCGACTAAAAATATTTGAAATGCTTCAATTGCATTCCCCCTCGCTTAACTTTATATTAGTACATAAAGTTGAAAACATGATTACCTTACGGAAACAGAATTATTTTTTTTAAAAAATTTGCTTTAATTTTAAAAGTTAACCTACACATTTTCCTGTGTTACAGAAACTACATGTATTTAAGTCTGTTAACAGTTTAGGATCTACGTAATTCAACTGACTGCCAATAATATATTTGAGATGATTAATCAATGTTATAATTTATTATTTTGATATCAATTTATTTTTCTGATGACAAATATTATTATTAAGAGTAAGTGTGAACTATTAAATAGATTTATTGTTTGAAATATCTGTTACTGTAAATGTTTAAAACTTAGAACAACAGTTTTTCTTATTTATATATTATTTTAGACTTATTTATATTTACTCATAGATATTGTTACGTAGATCGGGGTTCGAGGATTTTATGCAAAATCAGTCGTAAACAACAAGACAGTTCTTTAAGAGCGACGATTATTTATTGTCGGAAATCAATCCTTGAAATACAGGATTCAATAGCAAAATTCACAGAATAAATAACAGAAGGATTTCACACCTTCAACAGCACTCAGACACAATAAGCAGTGTCTAAAATACACGTATGTAAATGACTATTCACAAGCACAGCCGAGCTAATCAGGTTCAAGGCAAGTCTACTAATCGCTAATCAAAACAATGCTCACTACTCGCTGGTTGAAACCAGACTCGCTACTCGCTGGCTGAAACCAGACTCGCTACTGGCTGGCTGAAACCAGACTGACTGTTGCGGCGAGTATTGCTCTATTTATAGCAGGGGCCGAAATTTCTGGAAAGATGCGCTCGCTCCACAGATCGTGAAATTAGTGGATTTCTCTACTGATTTCTAGAAGAATCCAGAGGGTCCCGAACTCGCCAACATGGTCGCCAATGTCACCAACTTGGTCACCAAAAATAATTCCAACTTGGCTCTATCGCCAATATTTCGCCAAGTTCCCATTGAATCGCCATTATAACATAAGGGACGGCGTTGCTTGTGAATATTACAATTTTAACATGAAATAAATATAGCATAGAGTTATATAAAGGCATTGCACATTCAAATACAAATTCTTTACATTATTTTATACAAATTCGTAACAATATTTTATTTATATTTGTGAATATGGTACATAAATAATGAGAGAATTAAGTTGTAGATCATTTTTATAAATTAGTAATAATTAAAAATTTCCTATGTTAAATTAAAACTTACTTTTAAATGATTTTATTTTCTGATTTGCTGAAGATGTAAAAATAACTTTGCTTTTTATTTCTTGAATAAAATTCTCCTAACAACACCCATTTTTAAAAAGTACCTAAAATTGATTTTAATTTGGCTCTGACATAAACCCAAAAATATGATAAATGAGAACATAGTAATTAATTTTTTTAAAAAATATATCTCATTATAATGAACTGGTGGATAATTTAATGTAGCTTCTTTAAGAACTCGTGTGAAAAATTGGGATAAACTATAGAAAACAGATCATAATCTTAACGTGATCCCAAATTGCGACAATAGTTCAATATTAAGAGTGGTTCAATGTTAATTACACAATTCAATTCTTTCATACACGATTATATCCTACGTTTTTATTGTTAGCTTTCCATAATGCATTGTACCATTGTTAACATAAAAATACTTTATACAATAGCTTTTATTTCTGTTCTATTCAGTACTTTTTGCGCCATTTGAAACACTTTTGTTTTGTTGTATTCGAACGGTGTTAGGTGTCACTAATACGATTTGGCGTCCTTACTGGGCGCAACAATTGACAAGCAAGAAAAAATTGATAAAATCTTATTTACAAAAAAAGAAAGTACATACCTGCCGCTTTCCATCCCACAATCGATTTTTGTGTAATGAAGTTAGTGTTTTTGTGTTTTCCTGTTGTGTTCTCTATTGTTTAGTTTGTGTACTTTTATGACAACAATAGAAAAATATTGAAGTTGAAACAATTGTATTTTTTTACTTTGAAGAATCAATAGAAATCTTTTAACTTGTGCATTGCTGGGTGCAAGTTTTTATAACAGAGGAGTTTTATATTTGCTTTGATCTACTTACTGCATGACATTCTTATCTGATAAGTGTTTTAGTAGCGTTAAGCGACACAATAAAAGAAAAGCAACCACTATCATATATTTATACTTTGTTGAATTAAATAGGTTTTGACAGCAGAAAGTATAAAAAAAAGTATACTTGAAAACATATTGATAGGAACGGAAATCGAAAGGAGAAAAAGGCTTTGGAAAAAGAATCCAACAGTGACACATTGACATAGGTAATCCTTAATATAGAGCCTTAAATATATAACGATTGTTAAAGGTACTTCAGTATATTCTGATTTTCTATACTCCCCTATAGAGATATTCAGAAACTGAAGTACTTTCAAATGTTTGCTCGATCCACATATAGACATCATTCTCTTGATTGTGACCACACATGGTCTTACTAGTACTCTATTTAAACATATTGTTATGAATTTTGTATAAAATAATGTAAATAGTTTGTATTTGGATGTGCAATGTCTTTATATTACTCTATGCTATATTTATTTCATGTTAAAATTGTAATATTCACAAGCAACGCCGTCCCTTACATTATAATGGCGATTCAATGGGAACTTGCCGAAATATTGGCGATAGAGTCAAGTTGGCATCAATTTTTGGCGACTTTGGTGACCATGTTGGCGAATTCGGGACTCTCTGGATTCTTCTAGAAATTAGTAGAGAAATCCACTAATTTCACGATCTATGACGTAGGCGCATCTTTCTGGAAGTTTCGGTCACGGCTATAAATAGAGCGATACTCGTCGCAACAGTCAGTCTGGTTTCAACCAGCTAGTAGCGAGTCTGGTTTTGACTAGCGATTAGTTAACTTGCCTTGATCGTGATTACCTCGGCTGTGCTTGTGAATAAGCTTATATATATGTGTTTTTTTAGATACTGATAATTGTGTCTAAGTGCTGTTGAAGGTGTGAAATCCTTCTGATATTAATTCTGAGAATTATGCTGTTGAATCCTGTATTTTTAAGGGTTGATTTACGCCAATAAATACTCATCGCTCTTAAAGAACTGTCTTGTTGTTTACGACTGATTTTACATAAAATCTTCAAACCCCGATCTACGTAACAATATTATTTCCATCAATCTTTATTTTTTCTCTCTCAAGAGGAGTTTTTTTATATAGTGAAACTCAACAAAACAGAAAACTTTACTCCCTTTCAAAACAGCGTTTATTTCTCCAGAGAGAGAAAAAGTTATTAATTATATAGAAACGTTTTTCATCATTTGATATAAATTTTGCATTTGTAACCTATAATAATAGTTGAGAATTATGTGAATATGAGAATGACAAGTATGACTTTATTTTATAATTAAAATTTATGGAAGAAAAAACTTTTTTGCAATCAGTATACATATTTAAAATGTTGAAACGTCTTATTAGAAATACTTTAAACTCTATTACAGAAATTAGAAAGCTTACGAAAAGAAGTTATTGCAAATTGAAAAACTTACATATTTTTATTATTCCAATATACTGTTATACTCTACCCTGTAAGAATTTCAATGACGCTACAGTAATAGAATCTACGGCAAATTTCAAGATAAGATTATGTTCAACATTACAAAAATTCAATAAAATTAGTATTTTTCTTTCGAAAAAGAGTTTCTATTAGACTTTTTACTAAAAAAGAAATGAAATGAAAAAAAATAATTGGGGATGAAAATAAATATTGTGAAATATCTATTTACTACATGTCTAATGAATGAAGATGCAATGAATATGTTAATTTGGAAGGCTATGTATTCATTAAAATTGGTTAAAATGCGTTACGATTTTTGATTGCAAGGATTATAAAACAGGATAACAGTTTTAATTATTAATTTAATAAGTAATAATGTAAATTAAATTTAACATCCAAATTAAGTACAGTTACATACAGTTATATTTACACTTAACCATCATCACACGGAAATTCACAAATTAATTATTATTTTTTTTCAAATGTTATTTATTGATAAAATGACCTAAGATATGAAATAATTACAATTTTTCTGATACATGTAAAAAATTCAAGACATATTGATATCTAAATATTAATTTCAATAATAAAATCTTACTCATGAGATCCTTTCATTAATTCTAACAATTTACTGCGACTAATTTTAGGGCGATATTAATTCATAAATAGATAAGCTACACCCATAGAATTCCCATATATTCTTCTATCTGTTGGAATAAATGAGACTAACTGAAGAGAGAGAGATCCGATTTAATTTCTGGTCTTTCGTGCATGTCGGCGCTCTTCAATGACTAAGCAGCCATCAACTTCCTTCAATTAGCGTATGCGAACGGGAAAACTGAAATCAGGGCGGCGGGAGGCTGGATTATACTCTGCTACTCCATCAGAGACTATTTGTTCGTCATTACGAAGAGCCAGAAGCATCGATGATCGCCCTTTTGGATTATGAAACCAGGTACTGTAAATTCCGTGGGCTACTGAACAATTAGCATATGGTGTCGGATTTCTTCGATGGAATGTTTGTCATGAAATTTAGAAGGATTTTGGAGAGTTCTGTTGAGTTCTGGTCAGTCTAGTATTTCAGATGTATTTCAATGTTGCGTTGAGTAAATCTTTACATATCGCTGGAATTATTATATAAACGTAATACTTTATAAAGATAACGTTGCTTATATACTTGCCAAATATATTCCATTATATATTGGATTTATTAAAGAACATGTCATAATGATGGAATGTATGTATTTCATCTGCATGAAAATGGGTCTGAGAATATTGTAATTAGTATTATGTAATGATATTTATCAAAATTCATTATACATTAAAAATATATTAATTGTAAATAGATTTTTTTTTACTTACACACAAAATATATCTAAAGATAAAAGGTTTTCTGCAACTTTATTTTTCATTAATTCTAAAAAGTTTTTCTTTCAAAGAGTAGAACAGGAACACTCCACGAAAGAATTATTACGTAATTAATAATTTATTTTTTTTACTAAAGGGTGATATGTGAATTGAGTAAAACTCGTGTGAATTCTTCTGGGTATTCTAGAGTCCTGAAAATTGATTTAGAAGAACAATTATAAGTAACAAAAAGTAGTATTAATGAAAAATATTTTCTATACGCTGTTTTAAAGTTGATAGTTACAATTAACTTAAAACTAGGTTTGCCATAAAACTTTATAAAATGTAATTAAATATATTGTTTTAATATTTATTACCTATATAATAAAGTAAAGAGAAAGATCTATAAATCCAAAACTTGTTTTAATCTAACTTCTTCATTTTTTAAAAATATTATTGTATTAAAATTTATAAAAAAAAGTTCATGTTACATTCACATACATTATTAACTTACAATGTACATATTCAACGTTTCAGATGCATTATAATTTATAATTGATTTTCTAAAATTCAGCACTTTATCAAATGAACACACCACTGAAACAATACGATGCTTTCTTTCTATTAATTTAATCCTAGCAGACATTTTCTTCCACGTGGCCAAAAGATATTTAGAAATTTACTTGCAAAATATTCAGTATCTATCTAGTAAGGCCCATACACGTGCTATTACTCTCAAAGGTCCAATACGAGAATAATTATTCAATAAGGGAGAAGAGGCATTAATTTCAATAATATTGCATTTATAGTGCATTTTAGCGATCAAACATGGAAATTCACCAATGAATAGGAAATCTGTATAGTAGACCCAAAGGACTTTCTCAGGATTGCGCGGAATATCATACGTATAATTTCATTAGCACAAAATGAATACTTTCCGTTGTAATATTTTAAACAAGATAACTCTCAATAAAATTAAGTGTTCTTCATTGTTTCCGGTAAATTTTTGAAACTGGGATAGTGTTGGAATAAATTTCAAAACATTTCAATATTTTCGGGTCTCTATGATAGAGGCTACATCATTTTTGATTATTTTTATAAATAATTTTACTGAAAGTTATAAGCTGTAAATATTTCTAAACATTCGAAATCTAAAAATACTTATATTTTGATGAAATAAGTTCTTTTTGTGTGTTATGAACTGAAAAATAACATTAAGGTGCAACAAATATTGCCGAAAAAATATTTAAATACAGTGTAATTTTTGAAGTTTGAATGAAATAAATATTAACTTGTATGTAACTATTTTATTATTCAGTTTTAAATAAATAAATTTCTGCAAATGAACACTAACCTGATAACAATTGTTGGTTTTAGAATACTTTACTTAGCAAGATACTAATAGAAAGTAGTTTTTATAATATTAATTTTTAATTCCAAATGTCACACTTTTCAATCAATGACGGTTGTTTTCTTTAAGTTTATTTCTTAAGATACCAGAGATTTTATGTATAAAAGCAATTATAGCATTCATCACATTTTGAAAACAGTACTATGAAGTTCCATAAAATAAAATAATTTCAAAAATTACATGTTTGTACTTACATCGGCTGTTAAAAACACGCCAACGAGTTTTTATATATTATACTTATAAAATTCATAAAAACTCAAAATAAAAAAAAAATATATGGAAATATTTTTTTATGTTACAAAGTTTTTAACAAGTTCGAGTTTTATTTATTTCGAAATGCACTTTAATGTTCAACTGCATCATAATCTCGAAAATTTATTCGTGATTGATATTTTTTAATTAGGCTGTGAATAAAATATTATTTTGACTTAAGAGGAAATTAATAAATCTTAAATTAAAAAAATAGGTCTCAATGAAACCATTTATTTTACTTTAGTTCTTTTCCTTTTGAGATTGTACTAATTTTTAACCCTGCTTTACCTTATAAATAACGATACTTACGTACAATCGCAACAAAGCCAACGTTCAAGATAACTCAACAAGTTGGCGACCCTGATTTCGCATGTGTCGTAAGCGTGAATTGGCAAGCATGCGTTTCATTTCATGTAATGTCGCACACGATAATACGTAAGTACCGAAATTATTTTTTCATTATTTAGTTAGTTAATATTGACCTATTAATTGTTGTTGCTTTTAACAAGAAATGCTTTTTATATTCCCACTTATTATTTAACCTGCTGTAGGCATTCTAAGATTTCCAGAAGAAAAAGTAGTAACGTAATTTAGAATATGTCAAATTAACAGCTTTGAGGAAAGCTAATTGAATTTGTTGGTAGCATTATGTGCGTAAAAATGTAATCTTTTTTCTCTAAATGAAAAGCAAAGCTTTTACATCACTATGAATTAAAAATCTATTTTATTTTTACAACACCAATAAATAGAAAGAACAAGTATTTCCTAAAGTTTGCAATACATTTCCCAACATCATACGAAATATGCATTTATTTAATAGATACATACCTGGGCGAACAAAGAAATTGGAATCTGGATTCAAGAAGGAAAAAAGTGACTTTTAAATGCACACGTGGAAGAGAATTCAATATAGGCGATTTCGCTGAATTGTAATATAAATTCTGTAATAATGTAGCTTAATTTTCTGTGTGATTTCGATTTTATGAAACTCATGAGAATCTGTTAAATGTTTCTTCACTTAAGATATACTTTCAAAATAGTATTTCTAAAAAAGTTATGCAATATATATGTATAAAATTTGTAGGAGAAATAAATTTACACCGTAAATTCTTTAAATCATTGAAGCATAATTTCAGAATATTATTATAAAATATAATTATTCTTTGAGATATATTTTATATCGTGTTAAAATACTAGACTCCTAACATATCTAAAAGTATATTGGGAGACCTACGTTAGAGAGCGATTCACATAACTTGTTGACAATGCACTTTTTCATGTTGCACTGAGATTATGTAGCAAATATAATCACCGGAATTGTTTATTGTCACTCCTGGTTTCCACAAAACACTTCTTTAAATTTAATTTGTTTGAATATTTTTTTTTTCATTTCACTATTTTTGGTGAAGAAGAAATTCGGTGTCTTTCTATCACCCTATCTGATATTTTATGACCCTAATTATAAAGTTAAGCTATAAATTAATTTAAATTTTAGAAAAGTTTCATAATTAACATTTTATTTCAATTACTTGAAATAATTTTTATAAAAAAATACTACCTTATTAAAAACTTGTTTAATAAGCTTATTTGGTTTCTTCTGGATATTTTTGTTGAAAGGTTCAGTACCCAAAGTAGGAATACGACTTGGCATATAATTTCTGAATTACATTTTGATGTAATAAAATTAATTGAATTATTGATTTTAATACTATCTGTATTCTTATTCTACATATTTCAATTTTATAGCACTACAATCTGTTAGCAATATTTAATTACTGATAAATAATTAGTATTATAATTTAAAGAGTAATACTTTTCTTTATGGATATATTAACTAAAAATGTATGTGTTCTTCCCTTTTATAACAGGATTTACAATCTTTATTTATCAATAACACAGTTCGTATTTATTATAATAAAGAATTCGACTATCTGTAATATATCAAACATTTTATTTTATGTTATTTTATTATTTTTATTTAAACAAATAATGTATTTTCTGTCTTATGTCTGTTTTAACAACAGAAAGTTTATTAATTAGAAAACCTTTGAGTATTACAAAGATCAGAAGTCTGGGATATTTATTAAATGTTCTGTTAAATAACTTTTATTTTCTTTATTATTTCATTCAGATATAAATAAAACCTTTAAGGTATCTAAACATGTTGTAATGACCAAAATTGGTCGAAACAAATATTTTATTGAATAGAGCTATGGTTTGGCTTTACAAAACATATTTTGATTTGTTTCTACGTTACCTAGAGCATAAGTTACAATCAATTTTATAAAATTAGAAATATTTGAAGAGGGTCTTTTTAATCCATCAGAGATGGACATTTAAATTGTTCAAAATCTATCATGGCGAGCCTGATAACTTAAAATATAATAAATGTATTTTTGTGAAACTTTTGGAACGATATTTATATTATTTTCTAAAGAATGTACTAAATTATTTCTTATTATATATGAATATTTTTTAATAAATGACCTGTTATTTAAATAATTGTCTCATAAAGAATGCCACATTTCTTATAACATTTAATCTCAACCAGTGGTAAAATTTTAATAAAACATTAATATATTGGTACATTTTCTAGATAAATGCATCTGCTTTTTAGTAATACTTTTTCTGATATAACTTGTTTCTCTAATTCCTTTGAAATTTTTGAAAAATATTGCTAAAATTTGACTTATAATTGTAATTTTTGTAAAACTTACTAATTTTTAAAAATATTGTTAAATATTAGTATTTACTTATATTGATTCCTAAAAAATATTTATAATGTTTTAGAGTATGCTATTTCATAAGAAAAAAAGTACTCTGAACGTGCTCGGATACCTCAACAAATGAAAAATATTTTTTGAAAACAAAGATTCTTTCATTTAAAGCCATTTCCTGGCCAAAGAAACAAAAGTGAATATTTCACATTAATATTCATTCGAGATCTGAAAGCCATTCACATACAAAGATGTGAATGCAATCGAAAATAATTAACCTTCCAGTGACTTATAGGAATCACGGCTTGCTTCTAATGGGGACTGAAGACATCGTTTGTCGAATACATATAATTGCAACTAATTAATTATCTTCCATTCTCTGTAAGATTCAATGACAAGGTATCCATGAAAAGCGTGCTTCTATTTCCAAGTTATTATTTGAAACACGCACCTTTACAAGACATTCCAATGAGTTTGGAATCATTAATTAGGGAATAAAGTCGAGAACAAGGTTCCACTGTCAGTGTGCAACACAAATTCTTTTCACTACGCTTTTATTGGAAAGCAGAAGGAACAGTTTTATTCCTTTATGTAAATATCACAATATTCGCCAGTGTCTAATATTCCTGAACAATGGTTTCTGAGAGGAACAACTGTAGAACGTTACTAATTCAATCGGTTTCTGCTTCGCTTATTAGGGATGGCAGGTTTAGTGTATTCCAACAGTTTTGTCTTTTAAGTTTTTGTTCGATTAATTGCATTTTCGGAATCGAGTGTTAGTAACTAAAATGTTTTGCCGTCTGGATGTACATATGGTATAGGAGACGAAACCGAAATAACAATTACTTCATATTTGCAATATTTATTCAGCTTCATTTTCAAAGGGAAATATTTCGTTTGCAGATTATACTAATTGATCATAACATATGATCGATTATATACAGTCCTTTTAACTATAAGAAAAAGTTCTATTGTTATGCTATCTTTAAACTGTTATATAATTAATACAAGACGCTACCCGCCGCTTCGCTGGGTATTTCGTAATTTTGTACGAATATACACTGTTTATATAAATTATTGATATCAAAGTCCTAGCATTAAGCTTTGCATTACATTGAAAAACATTCTTATAACTCTTACTTCTTGATTTAAAAAGGAAGGGACGTGGATTTTAAAATTGATGAAGAATTATCTTTTACGCTCCCGCAACTCTCTCCCTCAAATTAGAATTGCATAAAACCCAATTTAGTTGATCTCTACTCAATAAAATAAACATGCTTGTATAATTTCAAATCTAAGTTTTAACAATTTAAAACCCTATTTTTATTTTTATTTATAACTCTCATAACCTCTTTTGGGGTCGATTTTCGCAAAAAACTCGTTCTTAGCGGATCTCTACTCCATGAAAGGAACATACCTGATAAACTTAAAATCTTTTGTTCTAATACATTAAAAACATTAATATTTATCTATAACGGCCTTAAACCCTTAGGAAAGCACCCTGGGGGTCGATATTCACAAAATTCCTTCTTAGCGGATCTCTAATCCATGAAAAGTTATGCCTGCCAAATTTCAAGTCTGTAAGCTTATGTTGAGAGAATGAGAGTGAGGGCGTTTCTCCTTTATATATACATAGATGAATACCAAATCTCAGTTCTTCGGCAAAAGAAATGTCAATTATAAAAAAGTTAAGTATTTTAAAAGAATATATGTCTGATGTGTGTGCAACAATGGGCTACCTGCGAGGTCTATCCTCTTTAACACAAAGTTTTTCTTTTCCTGCCAAATTGGTATTTTGGATTAGAGCAACTCCACTCCTCAACTGAATGTCACTACTAAATAGAACAAAAATAGTCAGTGAGATAGAGAATACTTATCGTTGTTTTCTGGACAATATTGCCACACAAGAGAGTTTCTGAATTCCAGTCGCTTAGCTATTAGAAGATACCAGAGTATTTCCCTTTAGCGATTTTCGGAGGTTTCATCTCATTTAAGATAAGTACAAATTATTTTTTACTATTTAATTGTCTTGTCTATGTATCACGTTATCAGAGCTAACGTTTAAGTTAATAAAAATTCACTATTCGAGGACTATTCGAATCACTAACATTTTTCCGTTGTTAGTGATTCGAATAGTCCTTGATAAACTTATACAAATTCGTTTTGAATACATTTATTTAAGAAAAACAGTATTCAGGTAAAAAATAATAATTTAGCACAGGTTCTTTCTTTCAGAATAATTTTTTGTAAAACGATTTCAATTATAATACTGTTGTCGTTGGCATGGAGCAAAATTTAGGAGAATGGAGTATCAGCTCAGGTGTCATCCTCGTTACTTGACTGGTTCAAAATTGCGAGACCCGTCATCAATAGCCCAAGTGTTATTTTATAGTGTGATATTAACAAACACTGAATCACTCATCACTGAATCGTTGCTGCAGTTTTAAAGCTCTAAACTTCAAGAGGATATTTATTTTCAAAAATAATTTCATCAAAAAAAATAATTGTAAAATGATGTGATACGTATCATAAAATAATTATTTATTATAATCAACTCAAATTAATATAAAAAATACTGGTTTTCTCAAAATATAATTTTCAGACATAATTCCTAACTTTTTTTGCAATTCGTATGCCGATTTCCCTGCGTTGGTGGCCATATAATAGCAATAAGACAAAGACCATTGTTTCACGATAGTTGAAAAAGAACTGTAATATTAAAAATTCAAATTAACTTTATGTTAGAAATTTCAATCTGTAATTTTTATGTTTGTGACAATAAATATATTTTTTTCAAAAATCTGTTTTAAATACCCCAATTATTATAATTATATTACTATAAAATCCTAAGCAGTAATATTAATTTCAAAAATCTATAAAATTTTAAAAAGTTTTCCTGATAAAAATTTAGTTTAAAAATATCAAAAAGCGCAATTCTAATTTTAGGAAATTGATTTCTATATTGGTAAAAGAATGATCGACGCAAATAAAATCAATGTCATTATTTTGAACATTATACATCTTTAGAATATAAAAATTCAGCACAATCCTCTTACCTGTTGGAAGATAATCCCTATTAAGTTTTAGAAAAACAAACTTTAAATTCATGCAATTTTTTTCTTATTTTACCCAACAGCAAATCAAATGACGGGGAAAAAATAGATGCAATAATTCAAAAGAAAATGAAAACGTCGTACAAGTCTACATCCTTTTCATTATCGTACTTTTCGTAATAATAAACCTAGTTAAGCAGATTAATTGGATCAAATTCGTGAATATATTGTTCCCTTAATATTATCATGAAGCTTCTTTAAAAAGTAGCATTTATTCTCGGTCAGTTTTCAAGATAGTTTATCAAATCGGCATTGCTTAAACCAGTTCTTTTCATACATTCAGTATTTGTGTGACCCAGTTTCCAATCATAATTTTCATCTCGCCTTCCTCATACAATAACAATGTATTGAATGCAATAGTAATTTACTGTGACGATCTTAATTATAAACCGTACAAACTGTCAAGATAAGGATTAAATTTTGTTTATGTTACTTCTAAGTAATAGATATTTTAAATAAGTTACTTTTTCAAATTATTTATTTAAAACAAAATTTTTTATTCTTGACATACTTGCACCTTCCACGTAGAATTATTACGCCCCCTTAGGGGGCACACCACACAGTTTGAGAATCGCTAGCTTAAACTATTTCTATTTTACTAAAAAAATATACTGAAAAAATATATATCATAATCAATACTTATACAGAAATTGGATATTATGTGTAGCTGTGTTTATGCATTATACTTTACACATGATTTTATTATAATGCAGTGCTTCTGAAATTTTCAATATTTGCGACCCAATATTCAATCATAATTTTCATCGCGCCTCCCCTCCATACACTAACAATGTATTTAATTCAATAATAATATACTTTGACGCTAAAGTTACAGTACAATATTAACTCCTTAAGTGTCACCGGCGTATAGAAACGTCTCACTCATCCTGTGCATTAATTGCCCGGACGTGTATATACGTCTTTTCGAAGTACGATCTTTTCTGTACATTGCTATCCATAAAATTATACCTAAGGATTTGAAATGCAATAAAAGGATCCTGACCGTTTTTGTGACGAATTTACTTATTTCAGAGGATTTGCGTATTTGTTCCTTCCCCCCCCCTTGTCTTAATACACCACATACAGTCACCTACGTGTTAAACGGTGGCATCGAGGAGCGAATCGCGTAATTTCATTTAAGGGATTAACTATAAACCGTACAAATTACCAAGATAAGTGTTAATTTGTGTATAAAATTCTATATATGATAAACCCTTGGGGACACTGCTAATTATTAAATTTGTTCTTAGCATAGTATTATTAAATTAATTATACAATACATTCGCAATACAGATGTATTTATTAGTGTGTTACATCACAGTAATTGAGTATTTTACTCTTTATTACGTCAGAATATACTTTGTTTATTTTCATTAAATTAATATTTTTTAAAATAATCTTCTGTTTTCGACTTTTTAATATATTCGCTCCTTCCCCTCTCGTAGGGCTATCACGCCACCCCCACAGTTTGAGAAATGCTGGTATAGAGCACGTATCTATACAAATAAATAAAATTGAAGTGCCTGCTTGTAATTTCAAATTAGCAGCTTTTTACTAAATGCATTTAAAGTATATACAGTAGTTATATCAAAAAATGAATTTTTGAAATTTTGTCTGTCTGTCTGTCTGTTCCGGCTAATCTCGGGAACTTCTAATCCGATTTTAAAAAATTTTCCCCAATATAAAGCTACATTATCAGCGAGTAACATAAGATATATTTTATCTCCATATTCCTACGGAAGCGGGAACTATGCGGGAAAACGTTGACGTTACTTACTCCCCACCAAGTTGGTGCAAAATTACGCATTTGGTCAATAATGGAAATTTTAATAAAAATTTTCACACATTTGTAACAAATAACTGAAATATTGTGTAATTTAGCATCTTTACAAAAATCAATTTTTAAATGGTTTTTTTATTAAACGTCCAACGTTTATTACGTTACGTTTGTTAAATGTCAAACTCAAACTTTGAGAAATATCGCCAAGTTGGCTAAGAAGTTCTCTTTTCCGACAATCCTAGATATTGTAATGCAAATTTTCTCCCACTTTTTAAAGAGGGAAAAAAAGTAATGTTTTAGAGCGAATTGCGCGCGCGTGATATTGAAAATTTTATGGTAATATTAAATGACAGTTTCATAAAAAGTTTTGATTACTTTAGTAGTTTTGATTAGTTTGATTATTTTAAAAATATTTATTAGTTTGAACTTTTTTAACCTAATTATACAATATTCATATTTTGCACAAAATTTTTCACTTATATGAACCTAGATCTTTTACATGGAAGTATTACTTTGAAGATATACTAGATATTACTATGGAGGAAGAAATAAAATGTCACTCGCCGAATAAAATTAGGGAGCTTTACGCAATACTTATTTCATCTTCGGTCTTTCTAATCCTCAAACCTTTTGGAATAAGTACAAAGAGTACAAGGCGGAAGATATTTTGCGATAATTGCAGTAAGTACAAGCAAATATGCCTTTCAATAAACACATCTACAACGAAATACAATAAAGGTTTTCAGAATGGTTAGGAAGAAGCTACATGATTTAGGAATGATTATTCCTAGACGTGTCGACGGAAATAGCTTTGATAATGAAATTGCTGAGAATTAAACTACGATTTTATAGTATTGCAACATCAAGTAACAGAATTTATCCCTCAATTAACTCCAGAACAAAGTCATGTTTCCAACAAGTGTTACGCAAAATAGAATCCGGCAGTGGTGCACTCTTTTTTCTCGGAGTCCCTATAGGAACAGGAAAAAGTTTTTGCTAAACTTATTATTAATGACCATCAGAAAAACCTAGTGATAGCAGTTGCTATGGCTTCTTCTGGTATAGCCGCGATTTTACTGACCAACGGTCGTACTGCACATTCCGTTTTAAAATTATCGCTTAATCTTGCATTTGAAGATTCACTCATCCGAAATTTCAGAAAAAATAACTCTCAAGGCAGGATGCTTCCACAATGTAAGCTTTTAGTGTGGGATGAAAGTACGATGTCTCACAGGAAAGCTATAGATGCGTTGAATCGGACTCTTCAGGATTTACGAGATAGTACAGATATTATAGAAGGAATGGTAGCTTTATTATATATTGGTGGTGAATTCAGGCTTATGGAGAAAAGTTGAAAAATTTAGTCTGAAAACGAATATGAGAGTGTATCTTCATAATGACGTAGATTTGGAACATTATGCAGAGACGCAATTGAAAATCGGTTATGGATGTTTGGACGCAAATGCTGGAGGTTATATTTTACTTCTAAAGAATTTTGTAATGTAGAAGAGAAAATGATATAAATCGTATTGCTCAAATTTACCCGGGCTTGCAACAAAATTTAAATTAGGATCAGTGGTTGCGCGCAAGATCAATATTGGCGCCTCACAATGTTAGTGTCCATAAAATCAACATTGAAAATTTAAACGACGTGCAGGGGAGGGAATTGAAGAAATATTTATCATGAATACAATCATGGATAAAGAACAAAGCACTTCAGATCCCACGGAGTTCTTAATTCACTTGAACTTTCGGGATGTCCTCGCATAAACTTCAATTAAAACTAAATGTACCAGTTATGCAAAATCTCGTTGTTCCTCGACTATGTAAAGGAACGAGGCTTTGGATCATAAAGCTGATGCAGAATATACTTGGAGCCAATATTTGAACGTATGTCAAGAAAAGGGATAGTGTTATCATACCTCGAATTCCAAGTATCCCCACTGACCTACCGTTTCAATTCAAACAAGTTCAATTTACAGTTTTACTGTTGCTATTAACAAAGCTAACATTTCAGGTATCAGGGGTACATTTGGAAAAGCAATGTTTTTCCCATGGTCAACTATATGTAGCCTGATCGGTGTGTCCAATGCCCAAATCTTCGCATATTTGCAACTGACGGAAGAACATATAATATATGGTATACAGTAGCATCTTAGAATAATGTACTTTTTTTAGTTCTTTTGAAGAGGAATTATGTATTAAAAGTAGATACTTTCGATTTTTAAAAATATTAGTAGTTTAAGTTATTGAATATTTGTTGTTAATTACTATAACAAATTACGTTTCCAGTTTTTTTAAAGTAAGCTCAATTTTAGAATTTTTAAATTTTATTGGTTCCTGTCAAGCAATAAAAAAAATACCATATTATATTATTTACTTTCTAATGATAATAATTACGACTTTGACAGTTATTGAAAGACATTAACGCGAGCGGAGCCGCGGGTAAAAGCTAGTGTATTAGATAATTTAAGGTAGAGAATCATTTTTTTTCGAATCCAATAAATTATGAACATATAGGTAGATCGCGGTTATATGGTGAAAAAAATTATTATTAAACGGAACTTACCTATGCGGAAAAGATGGTCTATGTTATGAAGATCAGGGGGGAAATAATTTTAAAAAATATAATTTAAACATTTATTTTTTCGCATAAAAGACTTGAATTTTCGAAAAAATTTTAAGATTTAATTTCTGTTAGAGGATCTTCAATTCAAGATAAAATTTATTTTCTACAATAAAAATAACGAAAAGCGATGATTATAGATAAGTACTGAGTATAGAACAGCACAATGTACATTACAGTATTTCATACACCCATCTCTCTCATCCTGAACGTCGAATCTGTCCGATCTAAGCTTTTTTTCCGTCTTTCGCTTGGTATTTTTTACAGATGTTTTTTTAAATATAATAATAAAGAAGCTATTAAATGTACTTGATGTTTCTTCTTGCAGCTGTTTAATAGGTGTCTCCTCATCGAAATCAATGCTAAAATGCCTAATTTGCTTCAGAAAAAGTTATTTTGTCTTTTTAACTTAGAAAAGCTTAAGTATCTAAACACTTCATTCCCATTTTGGCAACACTAAAAAATACTTTTCATTTTATTTCCCCATCATCTTTTTATTAGGAAACATCTTTTCCGCATTTGTAGGGTTTGAAATTCTGAAAAAAGAATTTTTTGATCTTTCCCAATATACGGGATTTAATTCTCCTTTTTTTTTAATTAATGTTAATTTTCTGCTCTTAAACTAATAAACTCTGGGTATCATTCCAAATTCTATTTTCTTTCACTTACAAATGAAAACCACTCAATCGAATCTCCGAATCACCAAATCAAAATTAGGAAACGGAAATTGGTACGTTCACCTATTCCGCATCTGTTAGGAAATTCAGCGCCTTCAACAACTGCTTAACCAAGTTCCTGAACAATTACAGATTCATCATCAAAATATGTATTTCCACATTCATTCTACAGCTCATTTCCATTAACAGTATTCCAAATAAATTGAACGCAACACGACCGTAATAAACTTCAGTACTAGACAAATAGAATCCCCATTAATTGCGAATTAAAACTGACTGAAAATAAACGTGGAAGTCGTAACAATAATACCCTTCAAATATTAAAATGTTCAAGGCTCTCATTCTCCGAAATTCATTTAACCGTGTACTGCAGAATTAGAAATTCACTTCGTTTCGTAAACGAGCAGAAATCATTTCAAATTGCAAATCTTACATCCTGTCACTACTTCATGCTAATTAACTCCTTGGATCTCCCATCCTGGGATTATTTCAATGACTTTGGAGCAGGAGTTCAGGGCTATCTTAGGAGATTGTTAGAGTGGAAGTTATTCACAAAAGTTTATGTTATGAGGTGTCGCATTCTTTTGTATATTAATGGCAATTTCATTAAATGCTGACTTTGAATGGTGAAGAGTGTCATTGCAGCTTTAATTTTAAAATTTATTTGAACATTCTCTTAGGAAAATTTGTAGTAATAGTTTTGAAATGATAATCATGAGTTAAATGAGAAAAAATAAAACGTGAGAATAATGAGAGAAAAAATTTGACACATAAAAAGGCATTTCTCCTCCATGTTTTCGTATTATTTTTTTGAGAATATTTAAGAACCTCGCGCACCACACAATATATCACGGGGGCTTACAACATAAAGGAAAGAAGGAAGGATTACAACACATACATCCATGCCTTCTCCGGGATTCGAACCCAGTCCCTACGGCACCACAGTCCACGTCACTAACCACTGTACCGGATGGGGAACCTCCTGATGAATACCGGGTTCGAGTGTGTGTGGTGTTATCAAGTAATAATCATAATAATATCCTGGAGTCCTAGAATGTCTTTCCTAGATTTATTGGTAAAATCCTTAACAAATTAAAGCATTACATCAATTAGACTGAAACTATCAAGACAAAAAAGCTAGTAAACATAGACAAATCAGTACGCCGAAGCCAAGAACTACAAGTAAAACAATTGCACATCGTTATGCTGAAGCCAAGTTAAGATTCCAACTGAGACAGAAACGGTTACAGTTAGTTTCTATCGATATAGACCACGTGGGTTCTGAGTGGGGTGTCAACTAAGCTCCACCTACTCAGACCACCCGGATTCTAATTTACACCTCCTCCATGTTCAAGCGCATTTTTTCAACAATACAAAATACAGAATTTAACCGAACAGAATACAACAGTACTTCTCAAACTTTCGATATTCTCTCTAACAAGCTTTCAATTACTAAGTACTATTAGTCATAATTTTCATCGCGCACCCTCATAGAACTTCTGACTGCAATAATAGTACTTAGACGCTAAACCTGCAAAACGATTTTAATTTTAAAGATAAGTATATTATCAAGATAAGTATTAAATTTTGTATATAATTTTTATACAAGCCCATGAGAGCCACTAGTAGTTAATAAACTTGCTTTTTATTGAGAATTGATGAGAGAGAATTAGCTATCAAATACTTTGTGCAGTATTGATACATTTATGAGTATATTGTATCAGTGTAAGTGTGTATTTCCTTTTTTATTCACCAGGATGTATTTTGTTTTGCTTCCTTTCAGTAAATTTATAATTATTTGAAATCTCTCGTATTTTAATTTTCGACCTTTCGATAAGCTCGAGCCTCCCGCGTAGGATTATGACGCTCCTCTAAGGTTGCGCGCCCCACTGTTTGAGATACGCTGGAGTACAGAATTTACCTATTACAGAATAATAGTCGAACTTCACTGACAAAAAAATTACCTAGATGTAATAATAAATATAAGATATACCATCATTTTTAATTTAAAGTTTTTAACGAAAAAAGTTATTTTTGCAATCAAATGCATATGAACTGAACCTAATATTTTTAACAACACTTTTAACATAAAAGATAAGATCAGAATTTACGGATGCTCGTTATACGCCACGCGGACATAAAAATGATAACTCTAAAAATTTAAAAAAGAGAGATGAGCATAAAAATGTAGACATTCCTTTTTAACTTAGAGTTGTAGTTCTAAAAGTATGCTATTTTTTTCTCAATTTTGGGATAATACCTCTAGTAAATGACTTCAAAACATACGATCATTGCGCACATACATTTAAGCTTATTTCGTAAAAAAAAGAGGGTTCGCGATATGCGACGAGTATACGAAAAAATTAAAAAATGCAGCTTAAAAGTATACGTGTGCATTATACATGATATGGTAATTAAAAAAAGTATTATATATAAAATCTTGTTTTCATTTGTTGCAGAAAGTTCACAAAACAAAGCCACAAGAGCGAACCATTTAATTGCATATTAAACTGTAAAAAGTGTTACTTGCACAAAAATACAACTAATTATAATGAGTTGTGTTGTGTTTTTTGCCAGTATATATGACATTTAATATTTTTAAAAGTGTTTACTGTGTACCATACAATAATACCTCCTTTTATTTTTAAATACATCTTAAAGCCCTGTTAACAATACTATTTGAGTAACAAGTATACAACTTATTTTAAGAACATTTTTCCAGACATTAAAATGTAAATTAAAATTAAGTTTTTCAACAATAGTAATGCATTTACATGTGTTAACTATATCCCCCCTCAGAATGTGGCAAATAAAACTATGCACAAAAACTCAGAGTTGAGTTTTATTTTACGAAGATGTTAGCGATATTTTTTCTCAGCAAAACTCTCAAATCTTGCAGTAAAATTCTTCAGTATTTCCACTTTGACAACGAAGAGTTTTAAAACAACTTCTCCCTTCTTCTCAGCTATATTTTACCAATACACACAATGCGCAATCACGCGTTCAGGTAAGGTAATGTAGCATAATATAGTGAATACGATGGCGCAGCGAATAGTTTTAAAGTGTGAGATTTTACTCTGCTGAAACGCAAAAATAGAAAATAAAGAAGTATATTTAGAAATATAGACACAGAATAGAATTTAAACGCTTTTATTCGTTTGAATACTTCTAAGTTTTCAATTATACTTTCGAATTACCAAACGGTAAATTTACGTTTTAATTTATAAGCTTTAGAATAAATCATGTGTACTTAAACTTCATTTATATTAAGTCAGCTATATTATGATCAAAATATTTTAAATTGTTTATTTGAGGAACGTTGAGTAAGAATTCAGAAGCTTAATTTTAAGCAATTACTTAAATTGAAATAAATAAATAATTTAAAATAAAGAAATTATTCTAATGAATTCATAAGACATAATTAAAATCAAAAGAAAAACAATAATCAACATAAGAATGAATTATATATCCCTACATAATTATGAAGTTTAATTATGACTCGTATTTTTAACCAAAACAAAACAAAGAGGAAAGGAAACATTAAAGTGAAAGGGAAAAATTAAAGTACGGCTAAATTATATAAAATTAGTTTTCAAATATAGTAAAACAAAACGATTGTCTTTTGTATCCTGTTTTTTGTCCTGTTATTCGCATTTTTGTTTACATTTTAGTAAAAGTTTTAAATGTGTTTTCCATAATTGGTTCATTAGTATGTCCTACGTCTTTCACAAGTTTCACTGTTTTTATACAGCTTTCGTAATTAAGGGTATGAAGAATGAGAACAGTTCCTATGTCACATTTCATCACGCACTTAAATTTTCTACAACATATCTTGAGAAAATTATAAGACACATTTAATTTCAACAAGTAGAATATTCTATAATTTTACAAGGAATCAAAATTTGAATCCCCGACTGATCTTGAGTGATGTTAACCACTGAATTATTGCAGCCATGAGTTATAAATTTTCAAGAACATTGACAGAAAAAAATCAGTTATATACATTTGCTATAACTAAATACGTAAATAAGTGAAACATAATAATGTTAGCTGCTTGTTAGCTATTTCCTTACAAGATTTGTAACATGATATTATGTATGCGATCTAAATGTGAAACAAAAAATAAATAAATAAAAATCTGATTTAAATTTAAATAAAATACTAATTATATGTACATATATAATATCAAACGCATTTGTAAGTAAAATATAATTTTAACTGATACATGGAACACATAGTACAACTGGTAATGTATTTATGAATGATCTATAAAAAATTCACGAGTACCCACACAAAATATGAAAACAGAGTGTTTAAAGACCCAAAAGAGTGTTAACATTATAATATGCAACTGTACATTGCTTTATTTGTATATGAACACTTATTTCATCTATTAAAATTCATATGTAGTACTCAATTATACAAAACCAAAATAATCTTTAATTTAAAATTGTCCATTTTTATAATTGATAATTAATGCCTTATGTGTACCTCATAGATCAAATCAATAAGGGTATGCATATAGAGTGATAAAAAATTAATCAATTATAATAAGTTATAGAATTAAAGAGCATTTTAAGAATTTCTGTGCGACTGAAAACTAAATAGCAGAGTGTAATAAAATCCAAAAAACGACATTTACGTTTGAAATTTGGCATGCATTAAAGTAAGTTAATATTCAGGAAATATAGGATAGGAATCTAGGATTTTTTTTTGGATTATTTCAACCTTCACAGACTTTTGCTGTTATTGAATAACTGCTGTTTCAGCAAACAAATTTAGCAACATTTTCATAACACAGAAGATAAAAAAAATGCTAATGCATTACTTAAAGAATCCCAATGGAATGTTGTTTAAGTTCTTATTATTCGGTACTGTATGAACTTTAAATTAATTCTACAGATATAATTTAATTTACATTTACACAATAATAACAAAAACTGTAAATTTAATATTAAGTATTAAGTTAGTTTTATTCGATTAATGTTTTCTCTAAAAATTAACAAATTTAATTGATCTTGTGAAAAATTGTTTTCAATCGCTTTAAAAAGTAATACACATTTCTTCATTTAAAAAAAAAAAAATATAAGAAAAGGGGGAAAAGAGAAAAACAAAGATAAATAAAAATAATGTTAATCGATTTTACAGTCTAATGAAAAGTTTAGCTGAATTGTTTGGAAATTACGCCTCAGTCGACAGTATTGCTTTTATGTTGTTACCCGTCTGATAGGAAAGACAATTTACTTCAAGCAAACAGGAAACAAACATCTAAAAGTACACTATTTTTAATCTGAAGAAAGGCGTCATGAATAGTTGCGTATATTTCATGAAATGAATTTTGGTACACACATTTTACAATATACATATATATATATATATACTTTTTTGTGTTCTTTTTTAAAGAATCCCGTAAATTTAACTACCAAATTAAAATTCAGTTTTATAAATGCCAATAAACTTAAACATATTTTAAAAATGCTTTAAATTGGACTTTTAAAGAATTTTTGTTATAATCTGCAGTAAAATAAATCAACATTCATAACAAATCTTTTAATAGAATAAAATATCAGAAAATCCACATTTCTATAAAAATAGAATAAACTAAATTTGAAAATATGATTGATCTAAAATATTAACCACATTGGTTAAAATATTAATATTTATCTTTTAAACACAGTTTAAATCTCCATTGTCACTTTGTATATATGTGTTAAGTTCTAATTTATAATATATAGATATCGTTATTAATTTCTGAAAAAATCTGCGTTCAATTCCAAACCATTTAAGTAAACATACCAGATTATTAGCTACTAAAATTCCATTTCTAAATTTATTTTAGGAATCAGTGAACAAATATATATATCATATATCCTTTACTTTTTAACTGTCACGCCCCCGAGGTTGTCTTCCCTCGGATATTATACGGGTAATTTTTTTAGGACATCTTATTGTTATACCCGAGTATATACCGGAAGAAATTTCTTTCTGCCTCAATTACAAAAAGGTCAAACCTTTGTTTTTCAAAGAGAAAAGATTTGGACTATAAAATTTAAAGATCAGAAGGATGTGTGTTTAATGAGCATTATTCATGGTACATCCCTGATTTTCCTCAAAAATACAAAAAAAATGAAGATATATTCAATCCAAAGATTTTTTTTTACTACATTCAATGAACTTAATTGGTGGTGTAAATTACTGAAATAAGGAAATATACTTTCATCAAATGTGCCCAAAAACGCCAGAAAATATATTATTAAAAAAAAATTTTGCATTAACAAGACAAGGTACTCAAGAAATTATTTTATCTCGATGAATATGTAGTTGGGCAACTTATTACATTTTTAGAATTTTGAATCGAAATTGTAGAAGGGCTTTAAAATAAATATGATGATGCAGCTTCTGGATAAAAGATTTCTGACAGACCTTCTATAATAGATAATCCTATCTGTCTTACTGAATGACATTATATATCCCATATTCCTCCTATTCCTTCGAAACGTAAGCCTACAAGTCAGTGGAAAAAGTTTTTCATTCAAAAACGGATACAAATGGGAAAGAGATAAGGAAGGAAACATGATTCTGGTGTAATGTTTACGGAGTTGATTTGTGCTTGGAAAAGTGGTTCTATTAGATCACACAAAACTGAATTACTGAACTACTAATATGTATTCATTTTTATTTATAACTGTTTAAGAAAATAATGTTTCACTAGCAGGGAGCTTCATCACTGTCACGCTGTGTGGCAAACATTTCAAGCGAATATGTCGTTGAAATAAAACCTTAAAAATTTTCACGCATAGTGTACTTTAAAATATCAGTTTTTAACTACTAAGTATATTTTACTTTGTATTATACCTTTGATTTTTGCAATAGCTTATTTGACAATATTTGAACACAAATCATCAAAATAACTTGACATTTATAAAGTATTAATCTTAAATTTTCTATTAATTTTTATTAAAATTATTATTATTTACTATTGAACACATTTATGTTTGACCAGAATTTCAAACATTTTTTTTAAAAAATGAATTTTTCTTTCACTATATACTTGAGAAAGAAAAAGATACGCAAGAATTTCCGTTCTAGTTCATTCCACGGCAATTTATTTCAAAATAAATTCACAGAATAATGTATTTCAATTCTAAAACTGCAGTTTGATTTGAAATAAGCATTTTCTCAATCGTTCTTTAATATAAATTTTTCTCAAGTATTTTCTACTTAAATAAATATATCATAAATATATTTTATAAGCCCAGTAAGTATTTTCTCTTCAGAGGGTTTCCAACAGAGCATATCTTTTCTAGTTACTTTGGCAAAAACGATGCACTGTTCGGCTTAAAATTCTGAAAGAATTTACAATAAATTTTCCAACTGAAAAATTCTTTTTTTCCCCTGCAAAAGCACCTATAAAATATTTTCCAGCAAAATATAGTTAAAATGATTTCTCGCGGAAAACATTTCAACCATAACGGTAAGTATCTTTTTTATTATATGAATAGCCTTCCACAAAAATTAAGCTGCAGTTAATATATCAGGCATACTGTATTGCAGACTTATTCAATCATTTAAATGCTTTATTAAAGATTTCATTACAATAATGAAAACAAATAATTTATTTTTTAAAATTTATATTTTATCCACAAAATTGCGTGATTTTATGTGCAAATTTCCCACAGCGCGGTATTTTTCTAATAAGCACTATAATTTTTATTTTGATTGGAAATACATTTCACAATCTAAAATTTAATTAAATATTAAAAATTATACTTTAAGAAATCAGTTAAGACAAATTGTGTAAATGATCAAAATATCATTTACACCAAATAAACGAACAAAAATTTAATTCAAAGATGTAATATTACAATTTGATATTTAATATATAAATATAGAAACATTAGTTTTATACAGTTATTTATTGCGAGGAAGCTAATAAAAATATCCATGTCTTTACAGAAGGGAGTGTATATATAGTGAAAAATATTGAGTGATTGTAGGCGGAAAGATTATTAGTTTACTGTGCCTACAAAATATATGCTTAACCTTGGATATCAGAAGCAAAACTTTATTATTATTATCATCATTTTTATATTTTGAACATATTTAACATGACCAAATTTAATATACATTATTCAACAGTACAATGTTCCAATAATAAATTTATATCCCAGGTTGATATACAAAAATTGCACCGATTGTGTATTTGAATAATTTAGCTATCAAAACGAATTTGCCTGAACTTTATAAAGTCCTCTAATATTAATTTACCTCTACGAATTTAAATTTTGGTACATTTGTATTAGTGTCACTGTAGCCACATTGACGATACGTAAATCTCGCCATTTTATTCAAAAATATGACTGATTGGTATTTTTTTCATATAAAACATATTATAATCTTTGTTATTTTAAGATGTCAAGGAGCGACTCGTATGGCGTTAATTTTGCTGCGGTGACGCTAATACGTAATACCTAAAAATTTCTTTTTTTTAATAGCTTAAACTTTTTTAATAACTTGCACTTAATAAAATCTCAAAAAATTCTTTTTTTTTTCAAATTTTTCCTTGTAAATTTAGAATTAGATTATTACATAAATGAAATTTGTTAGCGGGAATAATTCAATGACCTAGTCAAAACCTTAATACGCAATACTTTCCAATTGTTTAATTTGAAATTTCGGGAAGAATACTGGAAATCTTCTAGACTCTAACCCTGTTTTTCGTAATTAAAATACCGCTGTATGTTTACTATATCCCCAGTTAAAACCATGTTAACTTTTACCTGTCAAGAGAATATCTAATATTTGACTGCGGCACATAAACCGTTTCTTAAAACAGTTTGGCACACTTTTTTTATTCTCGATTTTTTTTATAGAAATAAAGCATAATCATAATCAGTGAAATTTGCTTAGAATACAATAAACTAACTCGAAAAAAATATATATATACTGTTGTCTTTCTCAATAATTAACAATGAAATTTGTTGAACAATTTACTTTAGTTATCCTCAAAATTTAAAAGAAAGCGGCATGAGTAAAATTACATTAAAAGTAATTACAAAAACTGTAAATGCTCAGAAATAACGCGTTTAAACAGAACAATTTAAGAACAAAAATCTGTGCAAAGAAAAAAAAAGAATCACAAAGGTTTTGTTACAAAAAAATCCAACCTTTGTAGAAGCTGACTGAGTACATTATTTTTTTTCTTATTATTTCTCATCACATTGACAAAAATTACAGTGACATCTATATTGAAAATACAGTCCAAACATTTAATCCTATTGACTCAAAAACGCATATTCAAAACGCTACGCTCCATCTCATTCGAAGCATTTTATAATCGTCAATAATTATTTTCAAGGTTCCTTTAAAAATGAATGGTTCACCAGAATTTTTTTCAATTATATATATATATCCTAGATCTTCCCCAAATCAAGTGTCCGAAATTAATTGTCATATATAGAACAGCAACTTCTACACTTTCTGCTTACCTTCCGAATGCAGTCAGTGTTACAAGGCACATTTAATATATATAATGAAAACTAATTAAAAGTGTCCACGGTAATCCTTTGTTCACAATTTTTATGCAATTAATTTATATAATATCCGTCTGTTTTTTTTTCGAAGTATTCATTTTGTCTATAATATAACCGAAATTTTGTTTAAAAAAAACTTTTTTTTTGTCACACCAACTGAAAAATCTCACCTTGAGCCGTGCAGCCATAGAAAAAGGCCGAGCAACAAAACAGAGCCGCAACGCAGCACCGCCACGTGTTCCTACAGGAGAACAACATCGCTCGCTCTTTTCCCGAAGTTTCAAAACCTCACACGGAGCGAACTCTTAACCATTTCCTCTGATCGGACACTAGTCAGTCAGCTCCCGATCTGAGAACGTCCGGATCTCTGGGATGCTCTTTACTAATGTACCTGGAAGACTACAGCGCCATCTTTCGCATTCCCCGAACAACACAATCGATCCTTCAAAAAGTTTGGTGGCGAGGTATAAGAAAGATATATGGATGATATTTGAGTTCCGAAGAACGAGTGGATTTTATTGGACAACGGATAGTGTCAGGTTCGATTTCTTGTGTGATATCGAGGAGCATTTTTCTCTTCTAAAGGGGGTCACGCGCTTTTACAGTCCGCTTGACCATTTCTTTTTTTCCTTTTTGTGTTCCCACTTTTTCTTTTGTGAGAGGGGTATAAAAGACCACTAGAAGGCCGAAACGAATAGAGTGGGAATAGACTTTTTATTCCATGTGGAAGCAGTTGGTAAAAGGATGCTATAGTGTACTGGGATTGTTGGAATTCTTTTTGAGTCGAGAATTCAATGTGGAGGTGGTATGTTGTGTATAGCATTTTTTTTTTATCCAGGTGTTCTTTTTCACCCTGCGTGAATTTTTATGGATAACATACCACTCGAGAATAGGTCAAAACTTTGACCACATGAAAAAGAAGTGGATTTTTCCTTCAAAGATTCTGCTCTTGGATTCTAAATATTTATGTAGTTTATATTTATATCTACCGACGGTACTTATAACTACCACTCACTTTAAAATTATATAGAATAAACCATTTTTATGAATACTCTGACGATACTTAGCAGGAATATTCTTTTAAATCCTCTCTTCTAAGATATATGGCAGCTCAGGTTCTATTATGAATATTTTAGCGGGGAAAGCGAATAGTTTTATAGCAGAAGTTGCGTTTTCAGCTGACATGTTGATCATATAACGAACATTGTCATTTATGATCCAAAAAAGTAATTAATGTCAAAAGATAAGGGTCTTATATTGTTTTTGTATATTAATGAAGACCTTAGAAAATGATTCGACTATTTATTTTAGGTAAATAATGTATGTAATTAATTTTACATTTTTGTGCTATCTGACGAAGCTGGATGCTCGCAACATTTTTATAAAAGTGAGGTAAATTTTTCTGCAACAATTACATGAAAGACATTTAAGGTGGTTACTTGTTAATTCAGCCAGAGCAGTCTGGGAGCCACGTCATATTTGATTTTCTACAGAGAGCCAGAAGATGTTTCTGTGTACCATTGGTGCGTAGATGGAATACGCCATATTAAATAGATTTTTCGTTTGAGTATGGTTATTGATAAATATATATGCAGGGAGATTCGCTACCAGACCGACATACTTGCAGAGTATGAAGGAGGTACAGAGACGGCTCGGAATCACATAGGAATGTAAATGCCGTATTTGCGAGCTATGGTGCAAAAAAGCAGAGAAAAAGAACAAAAATAGCAATGCCTTAAAGGCGCAGGAAACATTTTATTGATGGTTGTACTGCAGCAGGTGTTTGGAAGTGCATGAACTTCTTCCTCTGGGTTAACATGAAGAGTTCGGTGTACGAGGCGCTCGTTTCCTTCAGTTGAAGACCTCATTGCTCGAATATCTATAGCTGGAGAGAGGATACGTGACATACCAGGAATATTCCAAAGCGGAAGAGACTCTATACAGTGCCTTTTAGACCAGCCAGTAATTTATTTTTTATTTTTAAATAAGTAGATTAAATTTTTATTATAGTATTATGGATTATATGTGTTTTAGAAATTATTTTTTAGTTTGTATAAAAAAGAGGTGCAATATTTTCCTTTCTTACCTCAGCCTAGTTATATGAGCAAGTAAATTAGACGATACTACATGGGTCAACAAATATTTATTTATATTGCTTGGCATAGTGATATTTGATAGCATTAAGATTCGAATTTGTGACTGGTTAAAGTAGTTAATTATTAATTCTTGAATGCACACATCTCTTTATTACCGACAATGATAGCCTCTTAAAATCAATCTACAGGGTGCTGGCGTATTCTACCAACAAATTCAGAGGGGAGAGAATCATGGGGATGACAAATCACCCTAGAACATGGGGTCTTAAGACACGTTTAGTCGGTGACACGTTTACTGGTGCACCATTGTGCACCAGTAAATTTGTGAACTGCGAACCATACGTTCTGGTTCGCAGAGTCTGGTATCCCCGTCAACAACTCCAATAGGATGTGCTGTAGGAAAACAAGGGTATTTTGCACCATTGCGACATCCGGACAGTATATGTATATATTTGCTTGACCACTCCCCTCGCTTAGCTCATCGTCCTCCAGATGGCTACTATTGTCGCGATTTTCTCCGACTGAACGTGATTTGTGACTCCTTCTTCTATGGTGATTAGTGGTCCCTACACTGCTTACTACCCCCTCCCTCTGAATTTGTTCGAATTTGGCAAAACTCTGTATACAGGAAAAAATTTAGTATTTTCAATGATGGTAAAGTAATAATCATACTGCTAGATATCTCTTGATAAAAACGTCATAAAAATATTTGATGACTGTAGCTTCTCTACAACTACAATTCAGTTTTCGAAATTTAATCGTAAGAGTATCGTTTTGGAAGTTTCGGTCATCCAGAGAAATATGTAAATGAAATACAAGTCTAATGTCAAATATATGCTGCAGAATTTCAGTGATTGAATTTAATTCATGGCTAGAAATTTTGAAATCAAGTATTAAGTTTTAATCGCAATTCCACAAAATATCTACCCTACGCTTACCTGTTGCATGTTTGATGAAAATCGGACTTAAATTGTCTACATTTGAGAAATGATGTAGAATTAGTTTGATCTTGACTTTAAATTTTTATGGCCAATATTTCTAATATGTTCTTAACATTAATTGAATTCATATAATTTGATATCTATTTGTGTTTTAGAACCATACACTGCTTCTGAAACTTTCAATATTTGCGACCCAATATTCAGTTATAATTTTCATCGCGCCCCCCTCCATGCAGTAACAACGTATTGAATTCAATAATAATATACTTTGACACTAAATCTATAATACGAATTCAATCTCTTAAATGCTACTGACGTATACAAACGTCTCGTTCAGCTAGTGCGTTAATTGCACCGAACGTATAAATACGTGTTTTCGAAGTATATTTTCTGTGCACTGCTGTCCATAACATTATTTCGAAACCTGTGGAGTTGAAAAAAATGATGTGAAATTGTTTGCGAAGGATCTACTTATTTCAGAGGATTTGTTTATTTATTCCTCCCCCCCCCCTCATACACCACATACGCGCGCTTACATGGAAACTGGTGGCATTGGGGAGCGAATCGCTTAACTTTTAATCGGCAGTTAGGGATTAATTATAAACCGTACAATAATTTTCAAGATACATGCTAAATTTTGTATATTATTTTATATATGACAAGCCCATGGAGTCACACTGGTAATTATTAAGCTTGCTTTTAACTTATAATTGTTAAATTAATTATCAAATACATTGTGCAGAACTGATACATTTATAAGTGTATTATATGATTGCAAATGTGTATTTCATTTTTTATTACGTCAGAATGTATTTTGTTTGTTTACTTTTAGTAAATAAATAATTCTATTAAATAATCTTTTGTCTTCGACTTTTCATTAGGTGCCCCCTTTTAGGGTTTTCACCCCCCACACCCAAGTGGGCGCACCCCACAGTTTGAAAAACGCTGAAATAAATGGTAATAAACGTATATTATAAAAAAAAATGAAAATATTTATTTTTGTAAAAAAATACCTCACTACTAGTAGCATCATTCCCTGGAAAATGTTTTCAACTTAAGCACTCTAGTGATCTGAACATTTTGAAAAATAATTGCTTAACATGAGATCGTCTAAAGTAGAAAATAGAATGAATGTTTTAATAGGGTTAATTTTCAAATGTGTCTGTTATAGTAGTTAATGCGTTTAATATTGGTTGCTTGCCAATAGTATCCTACATAATACGTGCGAAGGTTTTCTGACACCTTACAAAAATAAAAGTGTGTTTGGGAATTTTATTTTCAAACGATCCCCAAATATTTTTCGTCTCTTTGTTTACCATAATGCTGCCTAATTTTTTTGTAAAATCTATTTCTTTAAAAAAATATTGAAAATTATTATGATGCTGGTAAGCACACTCGTTGTGTTCTTTAGCAAAAAGTTCTTCAGTAAAAGCATTTTGACTATATATTGACCTGAAATCATTTCCTTTTTTCAGATAGGAGGCATCTTGGAATGGAAAAAGAAATGCGGAATATTTTTGGCATCATCTTTAAAAATATTTTTTTTCTTTATAATACGTGAAATAAATACCACTCGCCAAAAATAAATCTTTATTTTGGGAAAAAAATTGACCACTTTCATTCGATGGTAATTCTTGTGAAATTTTGCTCACGGACAAATTCACAGAAGATTTAGGCTGTAGTGGATTTTTTTTTCTAAATTTCTAATTTCATAGTCCCGAATTGAAGCGATATAAAGTAAAATTCTTAAAAAAATGTTAAAAGAAAGGATTAAAAAATTTACTGATCTAGAAAATTGTGTAAGATGCGTCAAAAATTTCTTATGCGATTTTAAATAAAATATTACTAAGCATTTTTCCTTCCAATGTAATAATCATACAAGGACGATAACTTTGACATGGGCATGGAAGAACATTTGGATAAAACAAACGAAATTATACAATATTCTGCGCTCATTCAAGGATCAATGAGAAAAATAGCATTGGAGTTTTCAAAGATATGGCCTTCTGATTTTATCACAATTTTACTAACTCAAGCAGTGTTTACAATGTCATTGTAAAGGGTATAAAGAAGTTGTTTAATTATATTATAATTATTCGCATTGTTTGGAACACTAAACATTTAAATAAAATTTCTGTTGCGATGAATGCTGTGCTTAAGGGTGTCTTTATTTTCAACTTTTAGTACCAATTAAAAAAGCAAATAATGATAATAGTAATATTAAAAATACAGTCAGATCCCGATGTAACGAATTCATCTGAACCGAGAATTTAATTCGTTAATTTGGAGTTATTCGTAATATCGGGGTCCAAAAAAATTTTTTGTGCATTTACCTTTTGGAAATTCTATAACAAGCAACAACTCAAAAAATGTTTGTAGTCAGAAGTTACACACTTTTTATTCATTAGCTAAAAATAGTATTAGTGAATACTCACCAGCTAATTGAAAATTTTTAAATACTGAATAATAGATGTTGTAAATTTTTTTTTTTATTCCCGACTTAAAAGATTATTTTCCCCCGACATTATGCAGAGACAAAAAATTCTGAATTATTTACATCCTTCTGCATGAGGTAGTTTTCCCATTCTTCAAACAATGTAAGGAATCAGAAAAGTTCATTATTAATTTCTGTCATGCTTCACAAGTTTTCATAAACAAAATTTTCTGTAAAACCGTATATATATAATATATATATATAAGTGATATATAATAAATATCGCTTTTCTCGAGAAAGAGAATACATGGTAAAAATTCTTAAGATATCCCTACGTTGAGGAGTTCGATGAAAAAAGAAAGGAATTCCCTGTCCTATTCAAAACTCACGTAATAGATTACACTCATGTCTTATTGGCACCTATTAAGTCAAAAAATGGTCTTTGCCTTTTCCCTTCGAAATTAGCTACAAACAAAAAAAAACTTTCTGTTCCGTACAAAAACAATACAACATTTTAAAAAAAAACTATTTTTTTTTCCTAATTGAAAATTTTAAAAAAATTCTGATATTGGTAATTAGTTAATGTATGGTTTATTATTCTTTACATGTTGTTTTATTGCCTTTATTTCAATCAAAGAAAATGACAAATTCGCTATATCGGGTTCCAACTGTAATTACTAAATAGATGATTATAATTTGATTTTATTAGGTCAATATCATATGAAGGTTACATTCTGGTATTACCTAATTTTATTCAATTAACATAGGATTGTACCTCTACTAAGCATTGCCACATATCGGTAATTTTGAACAGTAAGCAAATAACACAGAAGCTACATCCTAATTTTTCAGACCTGATTTAACTCAATTTACTTGTATCACATGGAACAATGTAACAGATTATTAGATCCTATTAAATTAGCATTGCTTAATATTAAGTATTACGTTACCTTAGAATTAATTTTGAAGGAAAATATTGAAGCAAATTATAGTTTTATATTAGATCAAACTCATGTAAATTCGGAAAAGAAATCAGTGTAACCATGATTTTAACTGCTTAAAACGTATACAAAAATATTACTTTAAGAAAAGTTAAAATTTATTAAGAAAGAAATTTTTACCTTTTATCTAACTTTTAACGTAATAATTTGTCTACTTTTTACTTTAATAACTGTTTTACTTGTTATGTTTCAAAGATAAATAAAAATTGGAATTATTACTTTTTTATTTTATCATATGTATTCTGAGTATAGTTTTTGTCCTTTTATCAAATTACTATAACTTTATATATATCATGATTTGAAAAAAACACTATCAGCGAACACTCATAACAAGGAGTGGCATAAGAAAAGAGACTAAGTGTGTAGCTTGAAAAAAGAATAGAGTTGGCAACAACTGTTTTGATAACGTCATTCCAAGCACCTCCTCTATCCATGTGGCCAGTTTCGCCTTAACCGATCACACTGTTGGGTGTACTGAGTCAATGAGCTTACAGGGGCATCCGCATTCTTCCGAAACATTGTTGAATCAACATCAAGTCTGTTGTGAAATTTAAAAAATCAGCCACGAAAACATTTAAAGTTTTAAGAAAGGTTTATGGAGAAGAAACTTTGTCTTGTGCAAATATGTTCGAATGACAAAAGCGGTTTTCAGGGGTACGGGACAGTGTTGAAAATGATGAACGTGCTGGGAGCCCAAGATAAGCGATTACAGACCAAACCCTTACCAAAATTCGTTATATGAGTGGGTTTCCACTCGCACCAGTGGTCAGACTCTTAATCAGTACTACTACATTGAAGTATTAAAAAGACTTTGCTAAAAAATGTGGAAAAAAGACCAGAATTGGGGAATGGATGGCTGTTGCCCAAGGCAATGCACCCACTCACACGTCCCTATCTGTCAAGCAGTTTCTGACCAGCAAAAACATTAATGTTTTGGGGCATCCTACTTATTCACCTGATTTGGCCTCATGCGACTTTTTTTTATTTCCTACAGTTAAATCTTACTGAATGGTAACCCATTTTACCTCAGTTGAAGAGGTTCAAGCAAAGATGGAAAATCTCCTGAAAGGTCCCCCGAAACTCTCGTTCCGGAACAGTTACCAGCAATGGCAGCACCGAATGCAAAAGTGTGTGAATGCTGAAAGGGACTATTTTGAAGGAGATAATGTCACTGAGGACTGATTCTGTAAGTACTATGATTTATTGGACTAGTCTTGTGTTTTTCGTGTGCGTGTCACACCTCGTATAGTTTGTGGGGGTGTTGGTCTAATCGGCACCCCTCTCTCTCCGTCCTGCGCGGCTAAAGATGTGGGGGGAACAAAGCATCACCAACAACTTCCATAATAACAATTAGTTCTATTTATCCTTTAAACATACTTAAACAATCACAAGTGAAACTACAAAAGGAAACCTAGGAGTGATATATAAAGCGTTATCTAATCTCAATACCCAATTCTAAGTAAACCCGACTACGTGAATTAGATAAGGAGAACAAGTCCTGATGAACCGAACAAATTCTAATTCTACTATCTTAAATCCTCAATCGAATAATTTAATCTCTTAACAATTACTTCCTTAACTCGTGCTATGTTTGAGTATGAAATATTCCAATATTCACACTTACGTAACAGCTCCCCGGACCCTTCTATCTTACATCTACAAAACCTATATATATATAGACTTTATATAGTCAAACTAATTTAAATATCACGGTTTCTTCTTGAAAGACTGTGAATTAATATGAATGCTAGCCCCAAAGTTTCCCTGAGAGGATTAGTAGGAAAATGACTCGAATAGACCCGTCACAAGTTTAGAGAACTTCAAGCCCACAGGTAATGAACGTTTCCAAATCTAAGTAGAAAAATTTTTGAAAAAAATAATAACCATATGCATTATGAACAGAATAAAGCGGTGACCTTTTTTGGATAAAAATACTTAAAAATATATTTATTAAAACAAAAACTCTTTTAAACGACTTTGATGAAGTATATCTTCTATTTTATCTTGTTTAAGAATGAAGTATCAAAACTATATTTATATTGACTCGATAAGTTTTTACGCTTTTTTGCTTGTTTCTCAGCCTGAAGTTTTATAAACATCAGCTTTCTTTTTTATTTTAAACATAATCATTTAGTTTAATACAGTTTTATAAGATTTAAAATTAATAAATATCCCTTCTTAACTTCATTACTCATTTCTATTTTAGAATTCCAACAGTTGAGGCTCCAAGCAAAAGATTCCTGTAGCAAGAACCACCAAATGTATTCCATAAAAATAGATAATTAAAATAATGATAACAATCATGGCTAACAGTTGGAAAAATAAATATACAAATGAATTCAAACAAAATCTAGAACGAAGTATGCACTAACATTGATAACAGCGATTGCCTACATACTTCACATTCCTGTTCTATGCTTTTAATTATTTTTCGAAGTCTTTCAGATTCAAGTTCCAGTGTGTTAGGTTACGTAGCAGTCTCAAGTTAATTTGTCCGAGATCGAGTAAACAACGTTTTCGTAAAAATGTTTCCTTTTGTGTTTTTAGAAGCTGGTTTCAATTTAGAAAAGAGAACGAGGTGATTATCTTCCGTGCAGGAAATGAGGATGGAATAATTGCCAAGTGCTTACTTAAGAAAATGACTCTCCGTAAGCGAAAGTGACTCGTAAAGGAATTCGATTGGCTATTATCGATGTGTATGGTAATCAATGGAATGTACATTCAGTACGCTCAAGTTTAAATGGAAGAAAGTTTCTGTTGGGTTTTGTTGATACCGAGTTTTTCCCCTCAATCCTGTTGAAAGATTATCTATTGTATAAGCTTAAGTAATCTCTAAAAACCCATTTGCAAAATTGTTTTACAGTGTCTTCTCTTTTAAAAATTAAAATTCAAAACATATGCTACGCTACATACGCTTTATTAGTTATACGACCACTCACTGCATCATCACAAGAATAATAAAACATAGACTTTCAAAATATGTAAATAAATACATAAAAGTATTTTTACAAAATCATGAGCGGAATAATGGATTATGCAGAGCATGCGGATACATACGAAATATCAAAGTCTAAAATTGGACATTAAGAGTTATGCTTTTATTTTTAAAGAAATAAAGATATATATATATATATATATATAAAAGTGATTCCCAACTTAAGGGGTTATTCAATTCTAGAGGCATGAATTATAGATATTTTATCAGGTGCAATAAAAAAACCAAAATATATATTTATTCGCCATTATTTTACCAGATATTAATTAATGTTTGAAAAAAAAACAAAAAAATTAAATTTAAGAAATTAAAAATTTAAAAAATTACAATTGGAGATTCTCAAGCAAATGGCGTACCCTGGTTGTCATGATTGTAACCCTCCTAATAATTTGAAAAAGGAAAAAAAAATCTTTATCGAATAAATTCTGCTGTCGTCCAAAGTTTAAAGAAGTCAAAAAAAAAATTTTTTTTTCAGCAAATAGCGGCGGTTTGAAATAAAAAGACATTTTTTTAATATTTTTTGTTTTACTCTTCAAAATTTTTTAAAAATAGTAAAAATTTAAATTTTAGAATAGTTTTAGTTGATGCGATAGAGTAATATAAAGAAAAGGTTCACATCAAATTTCAAATAAATTGGTTCATTAGAACTTGAGATATCATAACAAGAGTCTTGAAGAAAGTAATTTTAAAAAAAATGTGTTTAAAGTTTAGGGTGAAGATTATGCGCAGACTAAGCCATACACAGGTACTTTATACTGTTTTCAATCTGCGATTCCTGTTTCATACATTAGGCCTTCCTCTACTTCAAAAAACGCATTTTTAGAAGTTCTTTATTCCAAACGAGCAACTCTGGCCACCTTTGAAGTGTCAAAAGCCCGTATTTCTGAGCGCTCAATTCGGATATTGTCAAATTTAACAGCGAATGATTGAGCTTCTGGAACGATTTTTATTCCCATAACGGTCGACATTTTTAAAATAGTAATAAAGTCTTCGTTAAAAATGCAAAATGTTATAAAAATTGGAATTTCAATCGTAATCATTATCTAAATAGAGTAGGTAGGTCATCATAATATCTAAATATAGCAAATGTATTCCATCGTATTTGAAAACATGTTTTGAATCTCCAAATATACTTTTCTGACTTTTCATTCCTGGAAGTACAATTAGATTTACATATCTAAGTAATTTTTATTATTCTGTTAGTAAATTTTCCCATTAACACTAAAATGATAACATGCATTGCACAATGGTAATGTAAAATCCACCTAATGGTAAAGCATTTAAATTTATTGATACAAATATATTGAGTTATTAACTGTCAAAATTTGGATTCGGTCTTCCACTAACAACATCGACAATTTAAATGGATTTAAAATATATTGTAATAGAAAGAATGATGCAGAAGAGAGAGAGAGAGAGAATGCATTTTTCATTTCCAATTTTAAAAACTCAATGGCTTTTCAAAGGTTATTCACTTTACCTATGAGAGTAAAGAACATTTACCATGTGTTTACAACAGTAAATGCACTTTATTGTAAAACGGAATTCAGAATTACATGAAAATTTCATTATTTTTACAGATCTTGCTTGAAAGGAATTTTAAAAAAAATTTTGAATTTCAATCAATTAGTAAACATATTTTGAGTTAGAATTCAAAAAGCTGTGTAATAATTTCAGCAAAATATAAATATGACAATATTTATAATATTTTCAACTAAGTCGAATAGAAAAATATGATATAAAAAATAACGTTTCCAATGGTTCTTATGTATTCGACAGAATGGTATCAGCGTTTTGACCAAATATTGCAAAAAATACGAATTTTGATTCTTGTGAGCAGTATTAATTTGTAATAAGATAATTTATTTCCCGTAAAATAAATAATAGTCGTATTTGATTTAATTTAAATGTATATTTTGTGCAGAATATTTTATTTACGAAAGAAAGAAAAACATTATGAGATAAATAGCTTACAAAGTTTTTAAATAATCTCATGAAATATTATCAGTTTTGTTACTTTTATACCTTTCATAGTAAACTAGTAATTATATATTTAACAATTATGTCGATTTATTAAAAATATTTTTCATCTTTGTTGAATCATTAGAGCGGATATAAATAGATTTTTACCTTGTTCAAAATATTATGTTTTTAGTGTTAAGGTATATTATATTTTATTTACCATGGGAATTTATTATCCACATATCGAAAACTACATCAGTTCCGTTTGACTATTAGTGATTTATTTTTTCTTACGATTATTTTCATAAGGACGCTGTTTTATTATTTTTAATCATACTTCAAAATTGCTGGTTTTTATATCAAAATAAATATAAAATCATTCATTATCAAAAGTATTGTTTAATTAAATTCAGTGGCATCAGAAGTAAATAAAAAATAGCAAAATTGATGAATTCGATAACATTTACTAAACTCAAAAGTATAACAATATTTTTGTACTCTTTATTTAAAAAATATTTTTAAAGCAAACTTTAAAATTACAGAAATAATTCTAACTTCAATAAACGAAGAACAGATATTGCATTTTGGTAAATTCCAAATAGCTATCATTATGAAATTTTCAAATTTAGGAATAGTTAAATTCTTAAGCGAAACCTTAGAAATAAATATTATAAAATGTCGAGAAGAAAGAATTAAAAGATAAAATTTCTAAGAAAATTCTCTTACCACAAAAAGTAAGAAATAATTTTAAAGGTTATATTAGCCTACTTTGAATGTTGTTTACTTGGAATTTTGTTGGGAGAAAAATTTCTAGGTAATTTTTCTCGTACAGTGTAATTTTAGACACTGTGCATGTGCATGCATACGTTCGTATGTGCAAAAGTAAAGAGAAGGGGTATCCAAATTAGATAAAAACTGACAGCAGTGGCGAAGGAATTAAATAATTTATTCTGAAAATACAACAAAACAGGAAAGACAAATTCAATAGAGCGTTGGCCCACATTTGACGCGAGTACAATCTGTTACCCTTCTTAGCATTGCCTCATAGATTTAGCGAAATTCCACCGACAGAATTGCTTGTTATGCGTGTTAAAATGCGCAGATCAGATCAACGTGATCCTCAGAAGCCGTCTGAAGGGCTTGCTGATTAAAACTCAAACGTGTTCTATCGGGAAAATATCCCAGTAGAAAACATGTGGCGTTGTCTAATCGGCACCCCTCTCTCCGTCCTGCGTGCTAAAGGGTGAGGGAAACAAGCATCACCACAACTTCCATAATAATAATTAGTTTTATTTAACCTTTAAACACACTTAAACAACCACAAGTGAAACTACATAAGGAAACCTAGGAGTGATATATAAAGTGTTATCTAATCTCAATACCCAACTCTAAGTAAACCCGACTACGTGAACTAGATAAGGAGAACAAGCGCTAATGAACCGATAACTAATTCTAATATCATGAATCTTAAATCTTCAATCTAGTAATTTAATCTCTTAGCAATTAATTATTTTACTCGCGCTATGTTTCTGAATGGAATATTCCAATATTACCACTTACATAACAGCTCCCCGGCTCCTTCTATCTTACATCTACAAAATCTAGACTTTATATAGTCAAACTAATTTAAATATCATGGGTTCTTCTTGAAATGCTGTGAATTAATGTGAATGCTAGCCCCAAAGTTTCCACAAGAGGATTAGTAGGAAAAAATGTCGCGAATAGATCCGTTACAACACTTGCAGGAAAAGTCTTGGAGATGCACAAAAATGAATAGTATTTGAAAAGGGTGCCATGCCCCTCGGTATTATTCAGTTTAAATGTAAGCCCAAGAATCTGGTAGAATCTCGTTGACATACTGCCATGCTAAAAGGATGTCGCTAATGACAGAGTTCCGGTCATCAATTGAAATTGCACCCGAAACCAAAGCGCATAATAGAGGGTTGTGTGGCTTGTAACAATCAGGTGAGTCTCTCACCATTTCCTTGCGTATCTCCAGACACGCTTTTGTAGGTCATCGGGATTCAAATGGAAGCGGAACTCATCACTGAAAATAGTTTTATTTCCTTGAGATTCAGATCGTATCGCAACAATAAGGGTCGAGCTGTCATTAAATTAAGTAACCTCAACCCCTATTCACTGAATCATTTAATGGTAGGCATTGCAGCAATGGTGTCCCAGTTACACGACGGATTGTTAATATGGATGCATCAGGGACTAAAAACACTGATCTTACGATCTCTCTGTTCTCTCGTTTTTCTTGGTCAACCACTATTCGAAACTTCGTACGGAGATTTCTTACGCCCTCTTGCCTTTAATGTGGCAAAGTAACATCGCTCTGACCAAAACAACAAGCAATAGATAAAGAGAATGATAAACACATTTAGCACACAGATATATTAATAACTTGAATAAAATGAAAGAGAATTAAAACAATCTTAAATATATGAAAAGGACATATTAAGTGCCAAAATAATTCAAAACATCGAAAATTTCTTTAAAATGACCCAATTTAATATTGCGCAAATTTTATTTCACGAGTATCAATAACGGTATTTCCACTTTTTCCCTGGCTTTACAATAAATCAATTTTAGTAAAAATGTTTTGAAAAACACAGGATCGGTAGGAACGGATGAATTCTGTATTTCTTACATGCATATAAAATGTGTCAGTAGAACTCATATGAAAATTCATTGATATCTTTATATTTACTCTAACTACTGATAAAAATAGTACATAAAAGGCTTACTAATATCTTCATATTTCAAAAAAAAAAAACTAACGAAAAGATATAAAATTGACTTATAATATGTATGTTCTTTAAGTCTGAAGGTAAGAAGCAGGACTTATGTATAAGTCACCGCTACTTCCATCCCGGTAAAGTAAAGAGGAAATATGTGAGTCTCCCACACACACACAACATGCTTATTTATACTCCACTGGATAAGCAAAAAATCGATAAATGAGTGAAAATATGTGTGAAAACTGTTTTGTTTTTGTAATACCCTTGGTACTAAAGCAATACCTCTTGCCCCCAAAATGATTTGATATATGTAGAAGAGTTTCCAAACAGTACATGAGAGAGAGCAGAAAGAAAATAAATAAGTGGTGATAAATTGGGAAAATAAAGAAACACTCCTACTCACAGATCGAAACAAGTCATTCACAAAAAATGCCAGCAGATAAACTACAATAACGCGAGGATCAAACAGCATTCTTATTTCATCATCTAATACACAAAAAAGAAGCCAGCGAATGGCTTTCTTTTTCGATGTCTATAAACCGATTCTATGGAACAGTCTATTGCCGTGAAGAATAAAAACAGATAATAAAAAAAATACCCGCCACTGAAAGCTAATCGGAAGAAATGGGAAGAATAGCGATGTTGCTCTCTTTCCAGTAAAGGAAATAAAAGATAGGAACGGTTTGGAAAATTGTATCTTGTCGTAAACAGTAAAATAAAAATTGACTTGTATTGAAATTTACAATAAATTGACGGTATGCATGTCTTTACAACATTACATTTCTCAATGAGGGTAGTAGGCATTATTCCACTGAATTCTTTTCATAAATCATTTCTCATTACTTACAAAATACAATGCAGTATTCGTGTTCTATATCTTTTTAATCTAAATGCATTAAATGAATTGCATTTACAAATACAGACGACTCTCGATAATTCGAAGTTAGAGAACCAATAAATAACTTCATATTATCAATAGTTCGAATTATCAAGAGGGTAGGGAAAAAAGTCCCAAAATACATGAATAGAAATTTTTTCTAACACATTTAAATTTGAAACTATATAATAAAATAATAATTGTATATTTGTGTAACATTATTTCAAAGTATTTTTAAAAAGTACATATTATATGCAATATAAATATTATACAGAAGTTGAAAAGCCTGTATTAAAAGAATACATTTATATATTTAAAACAATTAAAAGAATACATACTGCACATAATTATATTTTTGTCAAAAAAATCTGTTATCGGTTACCTCAGACATTGTCCCTAACACCATTGATTCTTCAAGGCAGGATCCAGTCCGGACCATGACCAAAAGTCACATAGATGAGTCATGAATTGTACAATACAACACAAAACATGCAAGTTCCAACTTTGCTACAGGACTCTACATGGTAATGAATGTTCGAATTGTCGAGAGCTATATAAGATACTTTAGAATAGTATCATGTGTTGCAGACTGGCCAGTCACAGATTTTACTTCAAAATACTGTGCGTACTAAAACGTATTGATTTAGCTCAAAATATCAAGAGTTCTTCAAGGGGCTGTGCATATACTTCGAATTAGCGAGAGGTTCATACTATCGAAGGTTTGAATTAGCAGGAGTCTACTGTAGATATATAAATATAATTAAAAACATTGAGAAAATACAGAAAAGATATTAAAAAAATTATTAATCATAATGACTACAATAAATTCAATTTTTTTGAAAAAAATGCTTAAAAGTATATTACTTTTCTTGACTTGCACAATAAATCATTTATTTTCTTTCTATTTTACACCAAAACAAATGCTAAGCTACGTAATATGTCCAAATTTATATATATATATAAGCTCACAAACCTGTTTTTCGTTATAATTTTAAAATGTCTTCAGAAAAACTGATAGAGTTTGTACTTTGTATTTTGAAGAACGGTTAGCCCAATGCAAACCTTTAATTTTGAAAAAGATGTTGTTTAGCGTAAGTTTTTCAGAACTGAACTGAAATGAGGCTGTTCAAACATATGATACTTTTGCTATGAATATTGCATTAAAACAAAGTTAGTTTGTTTTCAGTGAGAATAACTTCTCATAATCGTTTAGATGATTTCTCGAGATGAAGAGCCGTTAACAGGCTTGAAGCTTGGATGGTTACAAGTGGTCCAAAAGTGGCCTCCCGATTATGGAATCAATTCCAGACAAGTGGAACTGTCACGAGGAAGGTCGGCCAAGGTCGCCACAGAGCATCGGCATTTGCGCACGATCACTATTCAGCATTAACTGCGCGATGATATAGACGGAAAACGGCTCCTCAACTTGCTTGTGATCTTCCAACACAGTCTGTAGGAAGAATTTCCCTCAAAACGCCTACAGCCGTCTCGTAGAGACTAGCTTTTACGCTCGGCATCCAGTCTGGTTCGGATATTGTGAAGCTGAAAGCATCAGTCGTGGACACTACAACAATGGATGTGTGTTCTTCTCAGTGATGAGTCGAAATGTACCAGAAAAAGTTATTCTCATCGAGTCTTCACCTGGAGAGAAAATAGAGCTCACATTCTTTCCTCTTGCGTAGCAAATATCAACAGATTTGGTGGCAAAAGAATCTTTGTGTGTGGTGGCATAATGGTGGGCAGTCATACCCCACTGTACATTTTTGATGCGGGTACTTCCAACTCACAGTGCTATAGGAATGAGATCCTGGAAGCCAATGTGAGTTTTCTCTATGGTGACGGACTACATTTTTATGGAAGATAAAGCGAGGCTACACAGAATTCACATTGTTAATGAATTTCATGATGGTGTGGATAGTCGTCATTTGAATGGATCCTCGAGGTCTCCGAATCACAATTCTATCGAATATGTTTGAAATGGTCCAGAACTCCCTTCCCAGAACTCCCTAGGAATTTATAGACCTGCTTTTAGAAAAATGGTATTTGTTGCCACAAATACTAATTGACTACCTCATAAGCAGTATGAATGCTAGTTTTCAGATTTTATGTTTGTGACATTAATCATGGGCATGCGTGTACTATCAATAATGTAAGTACCTATTCAAAATATAAAATATATATTAAAGTATCCGTCCACGTTAAAAATGGACAATTTCGGTCAATACATATATGTTTCTTATTTTATTGAATAGAGCTATCTTTTGACTGTACAAAACATACTTTGTTTTGTTACTACAATACCTAGAAGCCAAGTTTCAATCAATTTTATAAACTAGAAAAACTGGAAAAGGGTCTTTTTAATCTACCAGAAGTGGGCATTTAAATCATTCAAAATATATCGTTGTGAGTCTGATAACTCAAAATGCTATATAAATGTATTCCTAAAAAAAAATTTTAACCTGGTGTTAATATTATTTTCTAGAGAATGTACTAAAATATTTCTTATTGTATAAATATTTTTTGAGTTATGGTCTGTTATTTTAATAATGTTTTAGAAGTGTTATATTTCTTATAGTATTTACTAGCTCAGATCTAAAATATTTAAATTTTAATAAAACATTAAAACTTTAGCACATTTTCTAGATAAATCCATCTAATTCGCCTTAGTAATACTTTTAGTGATATAATTTATTACTTTTTTCTATAATTGCTTTGAAATTTTTCAAAAAAGAGTATTTCTAAAATTTCATTTACAATTGTGCTTTTTGTAAGTTTTAGATATTTTTTAAACATTGTTAGTAAAATATTATTTTGTATTGGTATTAGTTCCTAAAAAAAGTATTTATGTTTTAAGATGCTATTTTTTTTTAAAAGAAGTACTCCAAACGTGTTTGGACCCCTTAAAGAAATTTACATCCAATCTATTTATCCTGACTTTAATAAATTTGGGATTAAATAAGATTAAAAATTTAAGGCTAGATTATTAAATGTATATGAATCTATAATCGTTCTTGATAAGCAATGCTTGGGCATAATACTCCATTTCATATCCAATGTATATAAACTTTATATATAAATGGCATAATACTCCATTTCATATTTAATGTAGGCAATACCGGGGCCAGATGACGAATATCTTAATTTTTTCGTATTCCTCTAGGTAGCAGCATCAAATGAGCACAACTGGCTCTCCTTTTGGCCATTCGTTAAACAATAGTATAGACACGCTGAAATCGCGATTTTTGTGTTAGTTGTGAAGCCTTGATTGTTTTTTGCTGCCCCGATGTAACTTTTATGCATGTGTAAATAAGCTCTGCTACAGATACAAGTAAGATATAACGTTTCTCTTTAATACTTATGTGTTACTTGGTTTAAATACTGCCTTTTACCATGAATAAATGTCAATTAATTGCCTTCCTTCATGGTAATGAGAATGAATATTTTTAAATGGACAGTCTGGGCCAAGAGGACGATCTGAAACACGGGGCAAAATGACGAGCTTGCCATCTTGCCCCGTGTTTCGGAATTTATTAAACTAACTATTGTTGTCCATTCTATTAAATCCTGTGAACATTTGTTTGTCTGTGTGCATGTCAGTGCGACCTTGTTCTTCCATCTCTTCTGGGGTTAAGGGGTGCATCGGATCGGGAAAGGTTTCGTTCGAAAGGGAGGTGACCAGAGGAAGACATTTTTGCCATCCGCTAAGCCCTTAAAGAGGAAGGAATGTAACAATAATTTGTTGCTTTAGAGCTACTGGCTTTTACCTGCGATCTTTTCTGATTATTTTCGAGAAAACGAATGTTTCCTGAACTTGTAGAAAAAGAGCCCCACTTGGAATTGTAGGCAACTGTAGTGATAACGGTTAGAACAATGAGGGCACTTTTTCCTCTTTTTTGAAGCACTTTTATCTTCATGTGAAACCAAGCACTCCTACTCGGGTGATTTTTGACAATCACAAAACTCATATAACTTTGCAGGCTATCTTATATGTTGCAGAGCGAAAAACATCATCAGGTTGGGTTACCGCCGTACACATCACATCGTCTCCAGCCCCTTGTTGTGTCATTTTTCGACCAGTTTACAACGTACTATAGCCAAGCATGTGAAAACTTTATGGTCACTCAACCAGAACAAACTATTACGGATAAAAATATTGGTGAGGTTTTGAGCATCACTTACTTCAAATCAGCTACAGTTGGAAATGTTGCTGAAAGGGTTTAAAAAGTACGGGATCAAGCCTCATAATCCTCTTGTGTTTAGCGAACATGACTATGTTGCAGTAAAACCTACTAACCATGTGTTGGCGATGAAACTGAGAATAACCCTCAGACCGCGGTAGTAAAAAACCAACATATAAATCCTCTAGAAAAACTAGAACTTATGGCAAATCCTGATTCGGATGCACCAAAGAAGCCCAAAGAAGCCTTTTAGGAATTATTTCAAACCATTGCCTATAAAACAACATAATGTGAGAAAAAAGCAAAATCAAAAACCTGAGCTCTAGCATTCTTACAAGCACACCCATCAAAGAGAATAAAGGGAAAAGCAGAAGGAAGAACAGGAAATTTTAAAAAAACAGAGAAAAGAAGTTCGTAAAGGTAAAAAGGGAGTAAAAAAACTCAAACTGTTCATGTAGGCTTAAGTCTATAAAATCCAGGCCAAACATTCCTGTTGTATCAACTTCAAAGGACGGTGTTATAAGATGTCCTGCTTGTGAAGAGGAACCTTCTAACAGAAGAATAGATCCAGTGCTGTAAATGCCAAGAGTGTTGACACGAGGAATGTTCCAATTATGAAAATTGCATTTTTAATTGTGTCTATTGTTACGTACACAACCAAACACTTCAACATTAGGTTACAATGCATTACGCTTAGTTTGATACTTTGTAAGATGTAAAAACACAGTTATCATTTGTTAAACCATGTAACACATTCAAAAGATAAAATATGTTCAACCATTTTCAGTGTCGCCATCTTGCCACTAGGGCCAAAGTTATCTTGCTGGGGTCATCCCCAGTATTGGGGCAAGATGACGATTTGTTAAGGTTATGAAAAAATAAAATTATCCTTTACTTCTTTTATTTGAAAAATTAAATTTTAATATATTTTAATACTACAAAGAACTACTCTAACTGTTCATGTAAAATTGATTTTTTACCCTTAAAAATAAATTAATAAACAGCAAAAATTATTAACGTCGTAATCTTGCCCCGGTCTCCCCTATATAAACTGTATATGTAAATGTCATAATACTCCATTTCATATTCATGTATATAAACTTTATATATAAATGAGTTACACTTAGGTGTATGCAATAAAAACCATTTTATTTTTGATTTTGTTCATCGTCGCGACATATTTCTTGGCGCCGCTCATATTTTTTTCTGCATCGATAATGATTTCTTTGTAGATTGGCAACAAAAGATTTAAACAAATTATTTTTTTACTCTTCTGATGCTTCTTTTTTGTTTTCGTAACAATGGTCACAGGTCCTTTTCACTTTTATGATTCAGCCAAATACTTTAAGTGACGACCGCTCTTAAAGTCAATCTTTTTAAAGAACACAGAGAACATTGACCTTCACTTTGACGTCCTGGTAGAAGTTCTATATCATTTATGCCTCAGACATCTGTTTAACTTCAGAAGATTCATCTTTTTAAAAGCTGTCATAACGCACAGTTTTTAGAGAAATTTTAAGGATTTTTCAAGTTGACATATTTTATGAATAAAAAAATTAGTTGTGTAAAAAGAAGAGTAATTATAAAGAAAATTATTTTAAGAAGTTAATGAATAAAATATTTAATTAAGTAAAACCACTAATATCAGACCGATTGATATTTAATATTACATTTCAAAGCTACTCGAGGATTATTGATGAAGTACCTTGAATGACCTTTATATGACGAATGAACTAAAGTGGCACTCTACTCTCCAAACATCCACATCACGCTAAAGTGATGGTTTAAGCTATGATAGACATATTTCCAATTTTTTCATTTTGATGATTATGTGAGGGACAAATAGTTTGATAATATATAATAATTGAACAAGATCAATATTTTAAAATAAAAAATAAGCTTCATTATAAAGTTGAAATGTAAATTTTTCGAAGAAAAATGATTACTCATTGTGAGTGGGAATATTTTGATGAATAAATTTATTTTATGTTGAACTACACGAGCAAACTTTTTCCTTACTATAAAATCGTCAAAGAGAGAGAAAGAGAGAGAGAGAGAGAGAGAGTGTGTTATCTGATAAATTCCTCTTTACAGTCTATAAAGGAATTATATGCAGGTATTGCAATTATATGCAGGTATATTTGTAATTATACAAATGATATTTTTAAATTATGCAATTATATTTGAATTATATAACTTTACATAAATTGGCTTTCCCTCCTATTAGTGAAAATCCTCTTTTTCTTATTTCTCAAAGACAAGAAATATTTAAGAAAAAATTTGATTGGAATAAGAATCTTCAATTCAGTCATTTATACCGAAATACGTTGTAACGAAATGTACAATATTAACTATATTAGTATTTTTTATTTGTGGCTAATTTTTAACGGAAAGAAAAAAGGATTCATATCTGAGCTATACAAAAGATAATAAAAATTAAATTTTTTTTATAAGTTTTCAAAAATATAAAAGTGATCAAGAATTTTACGTAATTTAGATGTAATTCTATATATAAATGACATTAGTTATGTTTTCTCAAAAAATGGCGCTTAAACTAATAATTTGTTGAATTGATATGTGAACAGTAGAAATTCCTTCAATTAAAGATAAATTCATGATATCAATAAAGAAATGTCAAGAACAAATTAAATGATTAAATAAATAAATTAATTAATTAAATAATTAAATAAATTAATTAATTAAATAATTAAATAAATTAATTAATTAAATAAATTAATTAAATAATAATTAATTAATTAAATGAATTAAATAATAATTAATTAATTAAATGAATTAAATAAATTAAAAATATCTTAACACATACAGTGACCTTTATGCAAATATTATGGATGCATTTATTATGTTTAAAAAATTCCTTTCTAAAAAGATTATTAGGGTAAAATTACGTTAACAAGTATAGAAGAAAGAATATTTTTAATTAAATAAAAAAATAGTTCTCAATCAAAATTCTATGTGTCTCAAAGTAATTAAAATATGTGCTTTATAAAATATTTCCATAAAATGGTTGATGCGTATATGTATTCGGCATTACACATATGTAATTCTTCAAAATAAATATTGACCTTTAGGAAAAAATATTTCAGTCTCTAGTTTATTTTAAACAGTCTTCAATTTATTTTTTTAAATATTGCTAGAGCATTATTTATTTTCAGGTTTCTAAATTGAACAAAACTGTTACATATAAAATTTCTTTTGGAGGATGAATCTTCACAATTTATCTTGCAGATTTATGACAAAATAAGCTTCCTTTTAAATAAATTTAATGATTGATACTTGCAAATAATGATTATTTTTCTAACGCACATAAAAAGCAAACTACATTTTCTCTTCGTATAAGAAAGAAATTAACGATATTTTTGTTACAACTACCTGCCATTGAACAATAATGTTTTGCTTTAAAAAAATTGTTCTCCTTTGAATCCGAGCACAAAATGAACTACAGCAATTAAATTATTTAAAAAAAGTTGATTGTAAGTTTCAAAATTTTTTTTAAAAATACTAATTTTTTTTATTTTAGGTTGATAAAAATTGGTTTAATGTTTCCATTTAATATTAAAATATATTTTTCATCTAAAATGTTTCAAAATGTTAACAGCTGTAATATCAGAAACTGCATCTCCGACTAAGCACTCTAGAGATAAATGAAAAGCATTAATTTCTTGGATTTACGTTTTGCTATAAAATGTAACTTAACTGACGCTTCAAACCTGTTTTTTTTGCGAGATCTAAAATTATTTCTAAAAACGTAAAATTAATTAGTATTTTAATACAATTTTTAATTTCATTTTAATACATATTTCTTCGGAAAATTATTTAATAGTTTTATTTAGATTTTTGACAGAATTAATTTCTTACAATTATAAAATTTTAATCTGCCTTGTGATTTATTTCATTTGTTATTTAATTTCACCAAGAAATATATAGCTTTTTATATCCTACCTCAATGAAATTATATTACACATTTAAGGTTTTAATTCAAAAAATCCTTTTAAAATATTTTTTTCGGCACTTTTATGGGAAATTCTAGATTAATAATGAAAAAAAATAAATCTTCAAAACTCCTTCAAAAAAGTGTTCGCCTCATGGTCGAAAGAATGAAATAGCTAGTTTCTAATAACTGATTAGATACGACATCTTTTATTTTGATTGAGTAAAACTTGTGTATTGAAGATGAATAATTTGAATCTTAAATACTCTGACAAATATGTGCGATTAATTCCCACCTTCATGTGGTCAATTATATGTCAATAAAGTCATGAACCAAATCAAGCAAAGCACGTGATGCAAAGCTAATGTCCTTTGCTTTTAAATGTTTAAAATCACTGGAATTTATTATTTTTAATCAAAAGTTATTGGGAGCTCAAGATCCTAACAGGGTGTGGTGTTGAAAGTAAATATTTGAGCGAATAGCTCAGATATCATTCCAGTTTTTAGATTCAACCCGAAAATTTTAAAATGACAAAAATGTGCAACTCCTTTTAAGGGGACGGTGGACCTTTGAAATTAATTTCTTAAATTGTTATCTTAATTAGCTGAAATTGGAATCAATATAGTAGATGATCACTATAATTCACAATTTAAATATTTTTTAAAAAAAATAAATTATAATTTAATTTTTTTTAAATTTTTTAATTTTTTAAAACTTTTTTTAAAAATGCTCCTTGCGCGTTAGTTTTTAAGATATTTTCTTAATTTTTGTTTTATATGTATATGAACTATAACTAAATATATCTGTGCATGGATTTTAAATTCAGAATAAAATTTGATGAAAAAAAGATACATTTTCTATACTATATGAAATATTTCACCAATTATCACACATTCGAGGTAATCAAAACAACGTAAAATATAATCCGTTAAATTTTTAACAAAACCAATGCACAAATTTGTGAATTATATCATTTTTTATAACTTGTAAAAATTTTAAAGAGATACGATGAAATATGAAACGCAAGGAGCATTTTACGTAATCATGAAAAGAGAAAATTCACGAACTGAGAAAAACACATTTTAAACATTTATTTGTGTAATATGAAATAATAAAACAAAATTTTACATAATTACTTACCCTTACATGAAAATCAAACATATAAGAGATTATTACAGTAGAAATCTAATAAATATTTTAAAATTTGTTATATTTAGTTATAAATTGAATAATTCAAGTTATAGCATCCGCCAAGCTGATATTTATAAAAAACCATAGAGTGGCAAGACATCCACTTAAAATTTACCAGCACAATATGATAATCCTTCAGATTTTAAATTTTTGTTTTCTATTGTATTAGAGATTTTTCGCTTCTTAATTCTTTTGTCTTTTGCAGTTTGAAAAGTTTTAATTCTACTTTGCTTTAATCGGCGGTCATCTCTCGTTTCACTAATTTGCATCGAGGGTATGGAAGTGTTTTGATGCACGCTTCTCAAGGTAAATAGGGATCCAAAATTAAACTCACTTACTGCTGTTACAACAGATATTTCCAATCTTTTCTTTGATTGGAAACTTTCTTTTTGGCAGTGACTCCAGATAACACTGTGCAAACATTCATTTGCATTTTGACTTTTACCTGAAGTACACCGGGACAATATCTCGTTGCTTGCTAATCTCTGGTACACAGGAAGAATCTTCGCAACAACCTCCTCAGTTAATTTTGTCTTCATAACTGAATGACTTTGAGGGGATTCTCCATTCGCCAAAGCTCTTTTATAAAAACACCAAGAAAGTTTGCCATCAGGACATTTGTTGTGTTTCGGTTTGGTGTCTGTGGAGGAACAATGATAAAGTGTGGCATATATTGCACTTTTCATTTTTTCTACGTCATCGCAATTATCTTTAATGGCTTTTCTGTAAAAATTAGTTAACTTAACTATTGTGGTTTCTTTTAAACTACCAACCTTTTTGCCTCCGATACAAACACCTTTGCTTCGCCACTCTTTCACCTTGCTGCGTAAACCAGTTCCTAAGCGTTTTGAAATATGGTTGATACATTCTTCTTTTTTAATTTGTTTATCTTTTCCGTAAATGTTCAGCGATATCAGACGTTGGAATGTTTTTGAATCTCCGTCTGATAGTATGCAAGTGTAGCACATATTGCACTCCTTGATGGATCTTTGCCACAAAATTGCAGCAGCTTCCATTTCCATACTAGACGAGGAACCTGTATGATTTATCTGACATTCAGATTTGTGACCTTCATACCAAATTGCAAAATCTGGACTATCCCTCGAAAGGTCTCTTACTGCAGCAGTACATTCCGTACAATTCTTTGACAGTATTTCATAATCTATTACTAAGCCTGTCAATAAATCAATTACAACTCCTATCCCGTACAGTGATTTATATCCCCGCTTTTGCCAAGATCCATCAAATGACACAGTTATGTCTAAAACACCAGTTTCCTTACCTTCATTGTTCAATTCAAGATGTTGCTTCCTAACTATATTTCTCGCAACTTCGAGGATCTGATGTTTCACCTCTCTATTTTCTTCGGACAAAATTTTAATGTGCTTCGAAAAAGATTTTTTGTCCATTGTATTCATACCAGTCACTAATGAAAATAGTTCCAATCCTGCGTGACCTTTCCCAAGTCTTAAAAAAGAGGAAACCATTTTTTTGTTAATGTCAAAAAAATTTTTGTCTTTTACACGTGCACTTGAAAATGAGGAATTCAATACTGCCTCACAACTAGAGCAAACCAATTCTAGTTTTGATGCCATACCCAGCTGCGTTGTTTTTATAATATTTAAATTATTCATATCACATTCAGGGCACTTTACAGTTGACAGTAAATTCTTCCATACATTTGTATCAACTAATACATAAGTTGGATCATTTTGTTCACTTATCACATGTTCTGCAGAAGTGTGTGAGCTTAGAAGAGACAGCTTTCTTTCTGTTGCTGCATTCAGTTCACTAGAATTTAATGAGTAAGTGTTTACTTCATTATTTTCATAATTAGAGGACACATTACCACTTGCATCAGGGTCATTTTCACACACATGTAAACTTTGATGCTCCAGTTCTATTTCTCCAGAGGCCCATCTTTTCTTTGCTTTTAGCAAAGCCTGCATTTTACGTTTTGATGGCCTTCCTTTTGGAACATGATATCGAGAACTAATTCTGTGCATTGTAAAAATACTGTTGGAATGATTAATTTATCAAGAAAATTATTATTGAGTATTCAAATGAAAGAAAGGAAAACTTTGAAAAAAAAATAGACCTACAATTACGTCTGAAACGACTAAGTATGCTGTGTAATAACAGATGTGAAACAAGCGCGCTAATACGATGTAAACAAGCAAAGCGGAAGTAGAAGTTGAAGTTCCTATCAGAATCCTTCTTCATAAAATATGCGATGAAAAAAATGATAATTGAGGCTAAGCATATGCTAGAAACTAAATATGAATAGTTCTTGTTTACGTTCAAATGACAGGGCCACGCCCATTTAAATAGTCGATGGCGCCATGTTTAATTCTTAGATTACTCATAATTCAGTAATTATTAGTCAAAATGAAAAAATTCTTCGACAGAATCATTCTCTGAAATAAATAGAATATTATTAGTATAAAAAATAAAAATCGCAATTTTGACGAAATTTTGAGATTTTGAAGGTCCACCATCCCTTAAGACGGAGTCGAGAACGAAATGAGGCCCCCACTGAGAGCGAGGTCGTGGACCCGGGCCTATTTGGCTCACATGCCTTGAAACGTCCCTAACTACAAAACAATACGACTTTGATTATAAACCGCACAATTTATCAAGATAAATATTTTGTATATGACAAGACCAGGGGAGTCACTAGAAAAAACTTGTTTTTAATTGAATATTGATAACTTAATTATCAAACACTTTGTGCAGTACTGATACATTTATCAGTGTTGAGTATTATATCAGTGGGAAGTCGTATTTTATTTTTTATTATATAAGAATGTATTTTACTTTGTAATTATTTTAAATTGTAAATTATTTTATCAAATTGATAATTATTTTAAATCTTTTGTTTTCGATTTTTCGCGATACGTTCGCGCCCTCAAGTAGGGTTATCACGCCCTCCTGGAGGGCGCACCCCACAGTTTGAGAAACATTGCGATAAAGATTTTATTTCGAGTTTTGAGAACAGTTTAATAACAGTATACATGAAGCAAAATATGATTTGGAGAAGAAAAATCAAGCTGTTGGCGCTGCGATCGTCACCCCCACCGCACACCCACACTTGTACACTTCTCTTGCAAGGGAAACACTGCACAAAGCAGTCGCAATAAATGTTAATGTCTTAAAACTCGCATTTTTAATTAATTACAGTCCCAATCGCACTAATACAAGCGATTTACATAATTTTAAAAATGTGCATATTTTATCATTGCAAACAAAACAAATACGTTGAGCCACAACATCTTCTCAGCATATGAATAAAAATATATGCCGATACAAATCATTCCCAGTTCCTGTTTTTACATGTTACAAATTCTTAGGTTTTGAAGACATTCCGAAAAAAAGCGCGTTTTATTGTTGGTATCGGAAATCAAATTTTGTTTTACACAAACGAAAACAATCCGCAGAAAAGAAAACAAAATTAAATTAAAATATAAAATTCAAAAAAAAAAAATCTTATTGTATTACTATATATATATAATAAAATATAAAACATACAAAATTGCAAGTTTTTTATTAACAACTTTTATGTAAGTAACATTAAATTAAAAAAAACTATAAGTACTATAAATTTTGGCACCCCCTGCCCCAGGCGCCCTTGTGCGGTGAACAATTTTGCCACCCCCACGCGGCGGCCCTGATTCCCACTGTGGTCTCGGACAACCCCGCAATGTGTAACCCTAACTTGTTCATAGCCTTTAGTGTCAACCGCGAAGGGGCAGTGACCTCTGCCGCCGTTATAACTTCAGTACCGAGGCAGCTAACTTTTATTTTATTTGTTTGCTTCATATCCCAAATAAACAACTCGACAACGGAGTATGTTTTGGGTGTGGCATGAGTCATTCCAAAGGAAAAAACAGAAAGTATTTCTTCTACAATTTTTAAGTTTAATTTTTTCACTAAACTAACATGCATAAAAAAAACTTCGCGTAGCACCACAATCTAGAATTAAATTAGTTAACTCAATTTTATCCTCATAAAAAGCTAGTATGGAACATGTTTGTAATAAAGGATCTTTTTTACATAAAGATTTATTTTGAATAATAGAAAGAGAATGCTCATCCGGAAAGTTAATTGGTTCTTTTACGAGATTACTTTGCGGGTTTTCAATATTTTGATTGACAATTTGATTTGAAGCTGTTCGCTTGTTGTTTTGGTTTAATCTATTAGTACATATTGATTCATGATGCGATTTAAGTCCGCATTTTAGACAATTACTTTTATTTTTACAATTTTTACTAATATGATACTTCCGGAAACAAATATAGCAACGATTTTCGCTACGTAATTTATATAATTTTTCTTTTACACTCTTATAACAAGAAAATGAGCAATGGCATTGATTACAAAAGATGCACACACGATTGTCAACAGTATTGAAACTCGCAGCCGTGGGTACATTTCAAGACATTTTTCTATTTTCATATTTTGCCTGTTCGAAACGTGGAGACCATGTATTTGTTTTCTCTTGTGTCAAAGAATTAGCCGCTTCACGACATTCTATTTCGGTTTTAATGAAATTCAATAAATCTGTCACGCTTATGTCTTCTTTTGAATTTTTCCTTCTATTAAATTCCAGAACAAATTCTTCTGGAATAGATTTTAATAAAATTGGTATTAATAATTGACCAAATGATCCTTTCGTAACTCCCTGAGAATCCAGGTTTCGAACAGCAATTTCTATTTCATCGTATAAATTTCTTAAAGCTTTAACATTATTTGAATTCTTTACCGATTCTAGTTTTAACAATTTATTCATGAATTGACTAATTATAATGTCTTTTTTTCCAAATCTTTCTTTTAAAGCTTTTATGCTCTCATCATAATTCTTTTCATTTAATTCTGGTGAAGCTACGACATTATGTGCTTGACCTATAAGTAATGTTTTTAAATACGCAAATTTTTCTACTTTACTTAAGCTTTCATTTTTATCTATCGTACTTTCATAACTATTCCAAAATTCTGTAAATTTTGTTGGGTCACCTGAATATTTTTCTAATACTAGTTTGGGAAGTTTTACTGAACTGTGAGCACTTTGCAGGTTAATCCTGCTATCATCAGGAATTTTATTGAAAGATTCTGTTCTTTCTCCTTTTCCTAACACTCGTGCTATTCTTTTCACAGCTCGAGAACATTTTTCCTGATATTCCTCTGAGTTCGTTACATCCGTTTCTAAAGACTCTTAATTCTATTAATGAATGAATTGACTCATCAATTTCTTTTAAATTACTTTTCTTTTCTAATAATAATTCCTTCAAATCACATAATTCATCCCTGTCATCATACGTTTCTAAATTATCTTCAACTTTCTTAATTAGCTTAGTAGTTAATGTTCTCAGCGCAGTTCGCTTACGTTTTAATCTATCTAATTGTTCCTCCATTATTTCGTGTCAATATAAATGTACCCAAGACTGCAATTATTACTATCAAATCTTCAAATTTAAAATCAAATATTTTAAACTCTTACCTCAACCCTGGGCACAGTTTAGATGTCGTAGAACCTTGATGGCCGATGCACCACTTTTACATCCGGTGAATTCAGTGGTAGAATGAAGACGACCTTTTTTTTGTCTTTTATAAGGTTTTATTGCTGGACGACATGGACACGACACGAACATTAAACATATATGATTAAAACTTAGGTTGTATTATTAGGGCAACCACCCTTCAATTACAGATTACAACTGTACCAAATGGTAGCTCACCTGCCACTGAGCTCCTACACATAACCAAAACAAAAGTTTCGCGTTACAGAGCAGCGCCCTCTATACGACGCTTTTCAACAGGTAGTTAGGAGAGGGGGTGTCAGCTCAGGTGTCGTCCGCGTCACTTGACCATGGTTCAAAATTGCGCGGACCGTCCCCAAAAGCTCTCGAGTAGCTGAACAGTGGGACGTTAATATTCACTCACTAGACTCGAATCCCATAATCAACAACACTGGCCACTTCATGATTATGACCACTTGTCTAGCACAGCTCCGGAGAGAGGGACGTAAAAATACTAAATTTCATGACTCTGGATAAAAATCTTGGACAGAACACCTAGTTACATAAGTATACAGGAAATGACAGAGTTTATCGAATAATCCTTGACCATTTGAAGAACGCCACTGTAACTGTTACTAAAATGCTTTGACATATAAAAATTCATACACTATCCTTTTCTCAATCTTTTGCCTGTAATCCATTCGGGACACTCTTTTTCTATCACCATATTTTCAAAATTGAATTTGTATGTCGAGAGCTTTATTTCTGTTTCGGGTTTTATTAAATTACTGCTGAAAAAGAACATTTCTACAGAAATTTTATATGAATTCGCTAACAGAGATTAAGAAACAAGAAAGTGATATTTAAAGACTTCACATTCAGTGACAAAAATGAATTTAATAGAAGATTTTAATGGCGTACCATCCCTTGGATTTATATCTAGCACTCAGTTCGTCATAAAGATATGGAATCATCCTACTATAGTGAATTCTATTTCTGAATACTTAGTCAATGGTAGAAGAGAATATCTGTGGAAATAAACAGAAAATGACTTAAAATCAATCGCTGACAGAATTTTGGGAATTCCTAAGCCTTTAAAACGAGACTTGGACGCTATAATCCTTCCAATAGGCTACCATATAAGGAGCATGAGAACATTTTTATATTTCTCTCCCGATATCGGAAAATTCCGTTATGATTTTCGAGTGAATCATTGGACACCGTATGGTACCGTGAATACACAGCGAATAGAAAAAATGTTGGTGAGAGATCAAAGATTGAGTGAGGGCTTCAGATATAGCTTGTGTGAGTGAGTGAGTGAATATTAACGTCGCACTGTTCAGCTATACGCGAGGGTTTTTTGGAGACGATCCACGTATAGCGGATCGTCGGCTTGCAATGATTGCTTCGAAGAAGATATTGTAGAACTTTCCTTTAGATTATTAAATTGTATATCCTTTTATCGGGAATATGTTTTTAGGACAGAGTTGCAAAGTTATTGGATATACCACATGTTAAATAATCTACCTTCCTTCATAACCTTGGTTGAATCTCCTTTTGAAAATATATAAACCAATTTTACTACACTGCTGAGGAATTGGCTTTTATGTACACTCTGAAGAGAAGTAACAAAGCGAGGATCGATTATTTTCTGAATTCTTATTCACTTGCATTATCTCTTCCATCACGGGAGCAAGAACAACATATCGATTCGTTATATTTTTTGCTCTCAACATTAAATGAAAATGCACGAGGTAGGAATTCGTATCGTGTCCCGAGAGATTTTTTAAGATATCCCTTTTTCGGATTATTTAATAAATATGCGATTCGCTTTGTACGTCATTTAGATGAGAGAGATGTTCTTAATTTGCTAGATAAAATCTTTTTGCTTTACAATCTACAAACGTGCATTTTTTTCGGGCATGATCTTTTTAACGATTTCTGCTACATTTGTTCTGAAGATCACAAGAGATATGTTAGACGCCAGTGTGAGCATTTGCTTAGAGAATACATGAGAGAAGCGATAAGAGAAGCAGAAGAAGCAATGGCTGCGTTAAGTCTTTAATTTTAAATGTTACTTATCAGTACTATTATTCTCGAGTAAAGTTAATCTTATCAATTCACTAATTAAAACCCAAATTGTTTTCAGACATTGCTTACTCTAGAATGTCAACTTTGTGATAATATGTGGCGACGAACAGAGATATATAACAAATCTCAAGTGAGGAATAGTCTTACTATCGGAAAAAAATACATTTTATTTTCTCTGCGAAAAAAACCCATTTTCGATGCCTTTTCCAAAGATGGAGGTAATGTTAAGGCATATAAAAGTGATGAAAAATATTACAGAGTAGCATTTAACAAATAATTTGAGAAATTTCTAGGCTAAGTCATACCAAATAACCATGATCCATTTAACTATACAAATGTTTTCAAAGCTACGATTTGATCCAGATCCAAATTTCGTGTCACCTAGAAACTACTGGATAAATATGCATTGAACGCTTATTCCTGTACTCTTTCCTGTGGCACTGGAAATAGTCTAATAATGCAGGCTTTTGTAAGTATAAATCTGGTGCCCCCGTCAGGATAATACAGCAGTTGTAATATATTCTCGGAGATATTTTTAGATTTATTCTCCCGATTCAAAATTGTTTTATGCACATCTTTAAGTAACGTGAAATTATAAAGAGTGAAATATCGCCAATCACTCGGGACAGTTGGATTCTACCAATGTTATTTCTAAAAAATTTCTTTGTTGAATATTTAATGGCTGTCTTGTTGAAGAGAATTGAACTTTCCTAATTTGAGAAAGCTTCGGCAATTTGACTTGGTTTCAGAAACTATTTCATAATACTTAAGAAAGCGCCTGGGGGATTTTCCCATCCATTTCGAACTCGGGAATGATTAAATTTTGTATATTGGATTTATAAACTACATTTCTAACAAAGAGCGTTGCTCACTTTGTATTACTTTCTTCGAAACTCTTCTTTTGAAACCAAAAGCTGAACAGTTTCTTTTGGTTGATTAACTGTGTTAAACTGTTTAAATTATGTTTAGTTGCTATTGCGATCATTTAAAGCTTTCTTGTATTTTAAGTTTAGTTTTAATGCTATTTAATACCATTAAATTTGGAACCTTATTTTTTCAAAAAATAAATTGTCATAACTTTTTATTATATAAAATGTGCTGTTAACTAATAAAGTTATTTCGATAAATAACGTCTCGTATTTATTTTAATCTTTTTAAAACACTTTTCCCTTGATCAATACTACTTCCCTAAATAATTAAATCAATAAGGATTTGATTCTAAATTTACAATTTTATTCTGGATGTAAATATGCGTCAAACTGTGAACACATTTAACAGTTGGAAAATTACTCGATGGCAAATTAACATGCAAAAGGAACAGAAATGCCAAGTTAAATTAAGGAGCTCTACATAACCGTTATAAATTAAAAATTAGCTAAGGTAAAACAACTAGATTACCTTTCAACAAACTTGAATACATAAGTGTTTACAATGCTCCGTTGAGGTTAATAATTTTCTGTATAGAACTTCATTTTATTTAACGATGAACAAAATTTAAAACTTGTGTTTTGTGCGATTGATGGCACACATTTGACTTATTACATTTGATCTCATGCATTTGCATTGGTACATTTTATTCGATTATGTTTATTTCGCGTAGACTTTGGATATTATTGTTTGACTAGATTTTTAGTAATAATATTGCTGTTTCATCTTATAGTTAACAGATGGGGAATCGAATTATATTTTTTCTAAAACATATTGTTACAATTCAATTAATGAAAAATTCAAATTCTTTGTTGTGTGAATTAAGCTTAAAAATAAATTTTCGAAGTGTAATATTTCAGAATTAAGTATTCAAGAGTTTAATCTGCTTATATATATATATATATATATATATATATATATAATATATATATATATATAATATATATATATATATATATAATATATATATATATATATATACAAGGGGTGATCAAATGAAAAGGTACGAAACGACATAAAAATGAAACAGTTAAATATTTGCATATTCCGCCAAGGGAGAATGTAGCGAGACATCTCGGGATGCCATTGGAGACTCTGACTGGGATCGGATCATGCGCGGGTGCCCGCATGCGCAGGAGAGAGCAAAGGCTCTTATAAAAAACGGCGTCCAAATGATGCGAGCACAGAATTACTCGAGCACAGAAAAAGCATTAACTCCGATGTGTACTGTGAGACACTCCGACGCCTACGCAGGTCCATCAAGAACAAAAGACCGGGGCTGCTCACGGAGGGTGTGGTTCTGCTCCATGATAACGCGCGTCCACACGTCTCCAGAGTCACACAAATGGAACTGGACAAATTCCAATGGGAGACGTTGGACCATCCGTCCTACAGTCCGGACATGTCACCCTGCGATTTCCATGTGTTTGGTCCACTGAAGAAACACCTGAAAGGAAAGCGCTTCAACTCGGACGACGTACTCAAGGACACTGTGAAGGACTGGGTCTCGTCACAGCCACAGGAATTCTGGGAACAAGGAATCCTGCGGCTTGTTCATCAGTGGGATCGTTGTGCTCAGGCCTATGGTGTATATTTTGAATAAAGTCTATATTTGTACCCACCGTGTCGTTTCGTACCTTTTCATTTGATCACCCTTGTATATATATTAGTTATTTACTTAATTGATTGTTGTTTCATTATCAGTGGTAAATTACTTGTGTGTTTCTACCATTGTTGTTCCTGTAACATAAGAAACTTGAGTTTCGTTTCCCCGCTTGTTAAAGTTCCTATTCGTTTTTCCGTAGTAATTCTTTTTAGAAGTTCTCCCTCTCTTTTTCCCCGTTTACCCCTTTTTTCGCGGGTGCAAGTGGAATCGTATTTCGTCTGTCGACTTGACAATTATTCGTTCGCGAGCAGCTGTGTTTATTTGTTTTTTCTTTAAATCATTCCTTTTGGTATATTCAAACGGATATTGAGGTTTTTTTGAAGAAAAAAAGAGTGTTAAAACCTCGATTACAAAATTGCAAAAGAAAACAGTAGAGGAAATTGAGAAATTAAATAATGTGGGTTTATTGGCTCGGAAAAATAGATTCTTAGAATTTAGAACCGAGGTAAAGGACGTTTTGGATTCTATTATAAGTATTTGTGAGGAAAAGGACGAAGAAACTTATTATACGGAAAAAGACGATATTTTAGATATCTTAGAGTCAATACTTGTCACACTATAGACACACAACTTGTGCCTTCTGTAATAAATTCCGATTTTGAGGTTATAAAAGCAAAGGTTCAAACCAAACTTTAATCTCAGCTCAGTCAGCTGAAGTGAAACTTTCTACATTGTCCTTACCCCTATATTTTTAGGTGTTACTGAGGAGTGGCTTGCCTTTTCCGATCTTTTTGAAGCTGCAGTTTCCAACAATCAAAATTTAACCGGAGCGCAAAAGTTTCAATATTTAAAGGGAAGCTTAAGGTGAGATGCATACAATATCGTTAATTCTTTATCCATTACCAATGATAATTTCGAAATCGCATGGAAATTGCTAAAGGATAGATATTTTAATAAAAGATAAATTATGTCATCCTTAATGAAAAAGTTTATAAATATAACACCCTTGAGTGGAGAAACATTAACACAAATTTTAAATTTGATAGATTCCACTAAGGAATTTGTAAGAATGTTGGAGTCCTTTGAATACAAAGTTGACCCGACTTCAGATACCCTTTTAATGCATATGATATTGTTCAAGCTTGATACAAATTTCAGAACTTGGTTTGAAAGAACCTTTCCTACTGATGCCATTCCAAGACTGGATGAGTTGTTACAATTCTCCTTGCAACACAAACAAGATCCATTACGAGTTCATTTACTAAGAGAAACGTTCAAAGAAAGGTGACTTTGGTCGCGTCCAAAGCCCAGTCACAATGCCGTCTTTGTAATGGAGATCATACATTGTCGAGGTGTGATACGTTCTTAAAATGATCAGTTCAAGGCTGTTCAGATTTCGTTAAAACGAATAATGTTTGCTTTAACTGTTTAACTCAGTTTCATGGTGTGAAAACTTGCAAAAGCAAGTTTAGATGCAAAAGGTGCAAAAAACCCCACCACAGTTTACTTCATATCGAAAATGCTAGTGCTAGGGGAAGACAGGGTGCTGTAAATGTGTTAAATTCTAGTGGAAATTTCTGGCAACGCTTCCTGTGTTTTCTCCGGTCCCTATTCCAGGCACTAGCGAGCCAAGTGAAAATTCTAGAGTTGTGGATGTTACATCATGCATTTCTGATGTGAACCCAGATATTCAAATTCTTCTTTGCACAGCTTTAATTCAGGTAAGAGATATTTGGGGTAATTATCAAACCTGTAGATGTCTTTTGGATAGCGGAAGCCGGGCTTCGTTTATTACAAATGAATGTATAGAAAGGCTGGGTTTGCGAAAAGAAAAAGCTAATGTTCGTAAATCTTGTTTGGGCGCATCCGATACGTGTACAAATGGGATTGCTGAGATTCAGTTCACCCCACATTTTTCATCTCAAAATTCATTTCATGCGTCCGTATGCGTGATCAACAAAATTGTAGGTATGATCCCCCATCACGATTTAGACTCCTCAATGCGCAAATTATTTGGGGATATTTCTCTGGCTGATCCAGCATTTTACAAAAGTAGTCCCATTGATGTTCTCCTTGGTGTTGACCTTACTTTGCCATTGCTAAGAGGTCAAACGTTATCATTGGGAAAGGATAAGCCATTTGCCATTCGTTCAGAACTGGGTTGGATAATTGGTGGTAAGGCAAATTCTAGTGGGCAAAATTCTGTCCAAGTAAATCACATTCAGTTAGTATCGGATCAGCTAATCAATAAATTCTGGGAATTAGATTCTATGCCATGTGCCAAACCTTTAACCTCTTTAGAAGAGGGTTGTGAAGATCATTTCGTAAAGACACATTCTAGGGATGAGAATGGCAGATACACAGTAAGATTACCATTTCACACTCCTCCGACGTGGTTAGGAGATTCAAAGCAAAATGCAATTCGTAGGCTAGTCAGCGTGGAACGCCATCTCATTTCTAATCCTGACACACTTGCAAACATTCCAGAAAAACTAAAAGCAGTTGATTCCAAAAACACGATCAAGGATGACCAACCTATCAAGATCCTGGGAATAGCTTGGCTTCCAGATGTTGACAAATTCACCTTTACCATTACCATAAATGAGACTGACGTGTGGACTAAACGCAAGGTACTCTCTGAAGTCGCCAAAATCTTTGACCCCTTAGGCTGGTTGGCACCTACAGTTATCATTTCTAAAATTTTCCTTCAAGATCTATGGAGTCATCATCTAAGCTGGAGTTAAGAGCTACCAAATTCTCTAGCCAGACAATGGAGAATATTTCAAGAGCAACTGCCTCTACTTACAAAAATCAAGATTCCACGTTGTATTCTCATTCCACAGGCTATAGATGTACAAGTACACGGATTCTGCGACTCTTCAGAGAAGGCCTACTGTACAGCTATATACATTCGTTCCAAGGATGCTACTCAAACCGTCATAGCTAGACTGCTAACTTCTAAGACACGTGTTTCTCCAGTAAAACCTCAGACTCTACCTCGACTAGAGCTTTGTTCTGCCTTACTTCTCGCCAATTTGTTACATGCTACCCTTCCAACTCTAACAATGCCAATCTCAGAGACCTTTGCCGTGGTCTGATTCCAAGATCACACTGGCATGGTTGAAGTCCGAACCGATAAGATGGCAACCGTTCGTAGCTAATCAAGTAGCACAAATTCAAGAGCAGACTCCTAACGTGCACTGGAACTTTGTGAGCGGTCTAGAGAATCCTGCTGATTGCGGAACGAGAGGGATACCGCCAACTAAACTAGAAAAGTGCGACTTGTGGTTCAATGGACCTGATTGGTTAAGGAGTTCTACTTTTCCGATTGGAGAGTTTGAAGATAATCCACAATTACAAGAAGACATGTCTACCGAAGCCAAAAGAACATCCAAGCTGATTATGCTTACCGTGGTTGATGCGACTTTCAAGGTAGAGTTTTTTCAAAATTTTTTGTCATGTAATAAGTTGAAAAGAGTAGTTGCCTACTGTTTAAGATTTGTCAAGAACTGTTCTCTTGCTGCATGTAAAAGAAGAAAGTCCTTCTTAACAACGGCAGAATTGAGCGAAGCCGAGAAAGCCATTGTTAAATTTATCCAACATGACCATTTTTCGATGGAAGTCTCCTATCTTTCAGCAGACAAGCAGCTTCCTTCGAGCAACAAGCTTATTCCTTTGACTCCGTTCTACGATGAATTCGGAATAATTGTTGTCGGTGGTAGACTGAAAAATTCAATACTTCCTTAATCGCAGAAGCATCCCATCTTGCTTCCTAAAACCGACCCTGTTGTGAACTTAATTATCACCGATTATCACCTAAAACTTCTTCATGTCGGTCCGCAACTTCTCCAAGCAGCTCTCAGAGAGAAATTTTGGATTCTTTCAGCCCGAGATGCAGTTAGAAGAGTAATAAGAAGATGTATCCCATGCTTCAGAAATCGTCCAAGATTCGCTGAACAAATCATGGAGATCTTCCAGAGTTCAGAGTTTGCCCCTCTTCTGTATTCCAACGAACTGGTCTTGACTTCGCCGGCCCGTTCTTGATACGAAGCTCCAAGGGAAGAGGAAGCCACAATACTAAGTGCTGCATTTGCGTTTTCGTTTGCCTCGCAACGAAGGTGGTTCATTTTGAAGTCGTTAGCGACTTAACGTCAAGAGCATTTATTGCTTGTCTAAAACGATTCGTGGCTCGCAGAGGTAAACCATCAGGGATCTTTTGCGATCAAGGAACCAACTTCTACGGAGCTAGCAGAGATCTCAAAAGGGAGTTTAGGCAGTTGATGAAGGAAGATGCCATTCATCAATTCTTGGTAACAGACATCATCATCTTTCACTTCAATCCTCCATCTGCTCCCCATTTAGGAGGCTACAGTGAAATCCTTTAAGTTTCATTTGAACAGAGTTGTTGGAGTCACTAGTCTCACCTTCGAAGAACTAGCCACATTATCAAGCCAAATTGAAGCATGCCTCAACTCCAGACCATTATGTGTATTATCTCGTAATCCAGACGATCCGCATGTTCTGACCCCAGGATATTTTCTGATAGAAAAGGCATTAACAGCTATTCCACAACCTACGGTTCCAGACGACCTTCGTCACTGCGACCGTTGGCGATTGCTTACAAGAATGACCCAACATTTCTGGAAGAAATGGTCTTCAGAATACTTGACCTTACTACAATCAAGATCCAAATGGCGCATCGTTCAAAAGAACCTTGACATCAGAGATCTTGTTCTAATCAAGCACGACAACTCACCCCCACTACAGGGGAAATTAGGAAAAGTCATGGAAACGTTCCCTGGTAAGGATGGTAAGGTTCGTGTGGTCAAGGTGAAAACACAAACTAGTGAACTTGTGAGACCAATTGCCAAACTGTGTCCACTTCCTATAAACACTTGAACATTTGTGAACTATGTCTAATTTTTCTTTCTTCTAGCATTGTTGTGGTCATCTATTCTTCTGTAAATCCAAATACTTAATTTCATTAATTTAGAAGTATACTTTATTGTAAATTTGAATTCATTTAGTAGGTTTAACTTAATTCATTAGTATATTAATTCTTATACTTAATTCATGAGTATGTTAGGTAACTTAATATGTTTAAGTTAATTCATTAATTTTGAAACCCCCTCCGTGTTTCAAGGGGGCGGTATGTTTCATCTTATAATTCACAGATGGCGCGCTGCGCAATCCGTTGTAATATTCTTGTTAGTAAATAAACAGTGTGTGTTCAAACTCGTTAGGGTGTGGCCGTTCTTTGTTATCGAGATTCAATTTCTTTTCAGACAAGTTCATAATTCAAGCATTAAGTAACTATTTACAGGTAACAAAAAGGATGGTGTTCCCTATTAGAGTTTAAAAAACCAACAAGAGTCAGGTAGGAAATTTCGAACCAATCCTATTTCGACCAATTGCTGTTTTTCATGAGCATGTTAATAAAAGGGTTTGTTAAAAATAAGATTAACATTACATGATTTTATGAATTAATCCCTCAATTTAGGCATACAGCAGGGGTGTCTAAACTATGACCGTTTGAGGGCCTCATAGTAAAAAAGAAAAACTACTGGGCCACACAAACAATATTTTTTCAACAAATTTAAATAAAAATTAACTCTTGTAGAGTTTTATTAGAATAAATTAACTTATTATTATAGTTTTTTTTAAAAAAAAATTTGAATTATAGATACGTTTAGGTACATATTTTAAATCTTTTAAGTTTTTCATTTAGTTTGGATTTCGTACAGATGGGAAAAAATTCAAATTAATGAGATGGATAAATTTGTTTTTGTTGAACAAGCAAATCGTGCGATATCGGGTTCAATAGATAAGGATGTAATTCTTAATGCATTTTGTAGATGTTTGTCAGTGATCTTGGTTCTATTTTTGTTTTTTGTATCCTTCATTCTTGAAAATAATTGTTCACAAATATAGGGACTGCCAAAAGCTGAAGACATTAACGAAGCACGATTGTGTGTGTGAAAATTAGGATATTTATCGCGCGTGGGGTAGATATAATCTTTATAAAACTCCAGTATAAGGAAAAATTCAAGTTTTCTTTCATATGAATGCCACTTTGCATCAGTTCAATGCATGAGGTAAATTCTTGCAAGACTTAAAAAATCAAAGTAAAAGCTTTTCAATCACGATTACATACTAAATAGCCTAAAATAGTAATACAAATAAATATGCAATTAGTTTTAAATACGTAATTTAAAAGGGAAGTGCTGATCACGTTGAAATAAATATTCCTCAAATACATTTCGAGAGGGATTAAATAAATGCGAAACAATCAACGATTTATTAATTTAAGCGATTAAATATTTATCAATCCAAGAACCTACTTCATACGTGTGACATGCATAACTCTTTATAAATTAACTCACTTATAGGTACAACATATTGTAATAAGGTGAAAGCAAAATAAAACAATTCTCTATTTATTCATATTGTCTCAAAGCTGGAGAGTAAAAGTGTTTTATTAAATGGAACGAGCTAAAATAAACTTTTGTATGTTGTTACAATAAAAAAAGAAAGAAAATCAAATAAAATTTTAAGAAATTAGATAAATTTCAAAAAGGCATTAGCAAGTTCAGGAGCTTTTTGAAAAAAATATGTGCTAATTTGTTTTTAAAAAATGCAAAAACTTTGGTATATTAATCTGAGATAAATATTTTTATATCTCCTTTTTGAACTCTTGATTGATTGATTTTTTGTTTAGCCAAGTAGTGCAGATAAGATAATTTACACCCCCCCCCTTTCCTAAATTCTATCTTCTAAGAAAAGAGATGTTTCGGTTATAAGTAGGGATTGCAATACCGGGATACCGAATACCGATATTTTGAGCAATTTATACAGTTTTGAAATACCAGTATTCACAAGTTTAAATATCGGTATTTACAAGAAATTTTTATGTTTCTTATACACTCATGTCCATAAATTAAGGATAATGAAGTTCAGGCAAGGAAAGAGACAGAAGCAAAACAAATTTGACTTATTTGTAAAGTCTATTTACTAAACAAAAGGTAAAGAGCAAAAAAGATGCTATATGTTTGAAATAATTATTAAAAATTGCGATTTTTACACCCTGGAGCAAATTTCAAAAAAGTACCTATTTACAAAAAACAGTACAACATGGTTAGTATGATGGTTAATACGGAGTATGTCTCCCGGACGATGCAATACAGGCCTTACAAGGCCTATGCATGCTGAGTATCAAATTATCAATCTGATCTTGGGGAATATTAAACCACTCATCAAGCAATGCCCTCCAAAGTTCCGGTAGACAGGTCGGAGGGGGTTGACGGGCTGCAATTCGTCGGCCAAGCATATCCCACACATGCTCTATTGGATTCAAGTCCGGTGAGTATGCTGGCCAATCCATACGGGTGATATCCTCCGATTGAAGGCATTCGTCTACAATGTTTGCATGGTGAGGACGGGGCGTTGTCATCCATAAACAGAAATTCAGCACCCATGGTGCCCCGAAACAAACGTACATGTTGTTCCAGAATGACATCCCGATAGATGTGGCCTGTCATCGTTACACTCTGAACATGCAGGTCAGTTCTGGAACCAAGAATAATTCCTCCCCAAACGAGCCATCCTGCACCACCGTAACGGTGTCGTTGAATGGTGTTCTCTTGGTGGTAACGGGTACCTGGCGCTCTCCATATGAAAGTCCGGCGAGAATCAGACAGCAACCTAAACCTGGACTCGTCGGAAAACATCACACAAGACCACTGCTGCGGTGTCCACAATGCATGCTCTTTACTCCAGGTTAATCGCAGGCGACAGTGAGTTGCGGTAAGGGGAACACATCTGACAGGCCTACGAGCATATAGACCAATGTGCCCTAAGCGTCTGTACACGGTCTGCCTTGAAACTGTCGTACCGGTAGCTGAAGAGAGCTGACGAGATAGGTCTGATGCTGTGCTCCGTCTGTTTCTTTTGGCAGTAACTGCGAAATACCGGTCCTCATTCGGCGTTGTAACTCGGGGGCGACCTGTGCTGTAACATCTACTCACATTACCATCATCTTGGAATCGTTGCCAAAGCCTGGAGATGACACTCTGGGCGATTCCAAGTTCCTCGGATACTTCCAGCTGGTACGTCCACATTCTAGTCGTCCGATAATTCTACCACGTAAAAAATCATCCAAATGCTTCCTTTGTGCCATAGCTATGCGGTTATTGCACTGAAAGGCTTTTAAAGCGCTTGTGAACAATTTTACTTCTTTGCCACCATTCCTTATATACCTCTCTTTTACACTCTCGTCATTGTGACGTACTGTCCGCGCCATCTGGTGGTTTCATGTAATTTGCATATTTTTCTTCAAGATGTGTGCGATAATTCTACAGGTGAAATTTTTATTTTAGAGTTCAATTTCTGGGTGATTCTAAATTATTCTTAATTTTGGACATGAGTGTATGTTCGGGGATCGCCAACATAGCAAAATGGTATATGTTTTGGTTTTTATGTTATAGTGTTGATTATTGCACCATGATTAAAATATATTATAAATGAAATATTTTTACATCCATTTCAAAAAGTAAAAAATACTGAACGTCTTTATTGCGCTCTTTCCGTACTTCTTATTTTTATTTTTCCTTGCTGGTTCTACAGTTCTAAGGCAACTCATTAAATCCATCATCAATTTTTTCTTTGCGAAATGCAACAGGATAAAATACTATTAATCTGAACTTCAAAAATATAGGCATAAATAATTTTTCGACAAATAGAACTAAATACACTACTCCTAACTAAGTTTGTGGCCGAGTGGTCTAGGCATCGGATCATGGCTAGCGTGTCATGAGTTTGATCCTAGTACCACTAAAGTCCCGCCGTGTAGGGGAGCGATGCACGTTAAATCTGTCGAGAGCTCAAACGTCCTCCCGTAGGTGTGGTGTGGTAGTTAGGAGAGGGAGGTACCAGCTCAGGTGTCGTCCTCGTCACTTGACCATGGTTCAAAATTACGCGGACCGTCGCCAAAAGCCCTCGTGTTGCTAATCAGTGCGACGTTAATATTCTCTTTCTAAGTTCTCGTTGAAAGAAGAATAACATATCCAAGCTCATCTACCTTCCTTCATTCATCAACACCTGTTTCTACAATGTTTCCCTAACGGGTGAAATTAATTAGACTGTGAATACAAAAAAAAAAAAAATAATAATAATTTGGAGGAAATTATAAGTAAAATGACAGTAATATTTGCACTTTTTGTGATTTAAATAACTAAGATGTTCCTTTATTTTTTAGTGATTCTTAAAAAACTGTTATAATTTATAAGTTACAAATTATTTCTTGTGATATTTACACTCTCCAATAACACTGGCAAGTAAAACAAAGGGAAAAAAAAGCTCCTGTGTTTTCTTTTTTTATCTAAAATTGCTAATACCGGTATTAAAACCGGTATCCCGGTATGAAGTTCTAAGAAATAACCGAATACCGGTATTGAACTTTTGGTCCGATATTGCAATTCCTAGTTATAAGAATTCTGGAGATTTACTACAAGTGGATAATTCAAGATTTATTTTTAACACATTTACTTACTCTGTACTATTCACTAATTCAAGCAAAAGCATTTAAAAAAATGTTGATTTATATTTTTTTAAACTATAAATTAAAAATGAGAAAAGTAATGAAAAATGGGGGAGGAGGGAAACCGAACTGTAATTATATATTCATTTCCAAATTATATCTTTTAACTATCACATTTGAAAAACTTAGTATGAAACAATCTATATATATATCTCTTCCTATAAATACATATATATGTTGTATTAATAGATAAGCTGTAAATAAATATAATCGAGAAAAAATCAGTAAATATTTGATCACATACACATATTTCGAAAAATATGAGTGATTAGCTTCTTTAGAGATAAGGTAATAACGATTAAGATAAAATAAAATATAGATTTAAGATATATGAATTTTTTTTCCAGACAAGATTAATTATACTAAAATGGGAATTTTAAAGAATTATTTTCCTTAATATGAGCAACAAAAAATAAATAAATAAATAAAACTGTGTATAATTTTACAAGCTATTATTAATTAATTAAAAGCTTTTATTTAACTTACAATGTATGTATGTATGTATGTATGTATGTATGTATGTATGTAATTTGTTCGGGTGGAATCTTGCAACTCAATTTTGAAGCTGATATCTTCCTCCCATTGAGCTGAAATTTTGTATACACGTTTAGTTTGGATGACAATGCATGTTTTGACCATTTATATTCCAATATTGCAATTAATTAAAAATATATTAATTAAAAACGTTAAACTAGTTTTGGGCGCCAACTTGGATATATCTGCATTGTTGTAATAATTTTATTGTTACAACAATGACAAAAGTTGGCGTCGAAAATCGATTTTCAGCCAAACTGGAATTTTATAACGTTGCGCTATTGACTGTATTAATTAACTTTGTCTAAAAAATAATTACATTTCCACAACGTAAAAATAATCTAATTTCTACAACATATGCAATTTTTTTTACAAATTTCAATCTATTTTCTTGGATTTAAATTCAAAACAAAAAAAGTAGAGCTATTTTTCAAGTAGATTGGTACATTGTATACCTTTCTCAACGCTGCCAAGTTAAACTGAGATGGAGTATTATAGAAATTCTAACTTTAACCCCTTAACTGGTTTGCCCGTACACCTTACGGGCTACTGAAAATTAGCCACAACCGGTTTGCCCGTGCGCTGTACAGGCACCGAAATTTTTTATTTCTATATTTTATTTGCACAGACATTTTTATTCCTATAATAAGGTTATTAGTATAGTGTGTCTTTAGGAGATGCAGAGAGATAGTTTGTCCATGGTACTGAACTACTCTTCATTCAGAATTTTGGTAGTGGTGAAGGTGAGAATTATTCACTGAAGGCAAGAATATATATTCTTGAAAATATTGGATAAAGAACAGGGATTTACAAGGCAATGTACAATGTGTTGCCTAAGAAAAAGGAAAATGGATAGATAATCCAAAAAAGTCGATATTATCTCTATCCCCATTGGAATATGACTTAGTGTTACACTATTCTTCATATTGTGTGTGCATATAAATATGCACACACACACATGAAATCCTATCAATCGTATGAAAAAGAGGTATGAACATGAAATTTTTTGGTAAGTGGAAGAAAACATATTTTAAGTTATATGTGAAATATTCTTCATAGTACGCAGAATGTACTTATTAAAAGCAAACATTTAAGGGTTTTTGTGTTCAAAAATTATAAAATAAAAAAATGAGTAAAATTTTAAAACCGGAGATTAAAATAAAAATCTTCCATTTTCGTGCGTTCTGTTAATTATTATGCTTAGTTACATGCAGTTAAATAATGGGCTTTTTTTGGGAAAATTTTGGTCAAAAAAATTGACCGCTTAAGAGGTTAATCTATGAAGCTCAGACAAAAAATAATTATCGAATTGGAAAGATCATTTAATTCGTCCCGATACGATATAATGTTTTTTACAAAATAATAATATTTTTATTTCTTACGATTTTTTTAAATAAGTCAAAATCGATGCGTTTTTATGAAAATAATGTCTAAATCGACGCGCATAAATTTTTTTTTGTTTAAATGAATCGACATTCCGTACTAAAACAGTTCGTGATTTGCTCTTTTAGAATCAGTCATTTAAAAAATAAAATGTCGAAAATTTTTTTTACGATTTTTCAAAAAATACTCAACATTTTAATATTTAATAACTTCGTCATTTATGAAGAAAATCTCATAAAACTTTTTTTCGTGTGTAGGATAATATTACCTAAGATCTGTACGAAGATTGAAAGAATTGCTTAAAATTTACGGATTTAAGAAAAACTTGTGTTTTTCGTCTAGTACCCTTTTTGCGAGAATTCATTTAGCTCGACTGTTCGAAAATAACCGGCTAACACCTAGCAACAACGATGCGTTGAATGAGATGAACAGACTAAGAAACCTGTCCAGTGATAACTAAAAAGTAAAAAATAAATTAAAAGAAAAAAACTTTTTTAAGAACAAGCTTTTATTTAAAAGCGCTGAAAAGAATAAAATAAATTTTTCTTTAAAATTTTTTCACTATCAACTTATAACGTCATTACACAATTTATATGATATAAAAGCTTGTCGCGAGATTTACCTCTGCAGATAAACAAGTAAATTAAATAACTTGATCTGATTGATTTCAATTTCTTAAAATTTTCAAACTAAGTAAATAAGAGTGCTTTAATCTTGCGACAAGCTTTTATATCATATAAATTGTGTAATGACGTTATAAGTTGATAGTGAAAAAATTTTAAAGAAAAATTTATTTTATTCTTTTTAGCGCGTTTAAATAAAAGCTTGTTCTTAAAAAAGTTTTTTTCTTTTAATTTATTTAACTTACAATGTATGTATGTATGTAATTTGTTCGGGTGGAATCTTGCAACTCAATTTTGAAGCTGATATCTTCCTCCCATTGAGCTGAAATTTTGTATACACGTTTAGTTTGGATGACAATGCATGTTTTGACCATTTATATTCCAATATTGCAATTAATTCAAAATATATTAATTAAAAACGTTAAACTAGTTTTGGGCGCCAACTTGGATATATCTGCATTGTTGTAATAATTTTATTGTTACA
>BMAO01038069.1:0-16224 GCA_019973975.1 Trichonephila clavata | reverse complement strand
GGGGGGGCTAAAATGTGGAAAATTGATCAAAATGTTTTAACTCCTGCTTTGCCTTTTTTAATTGCAATTTTTTTATATTTTTGTCACTAACACTGAATTAGAAGCAATTAAGAAACACTCCTTCACAATTTCTGCATCAGTAAACGGGGTTTCATATGATTACCAATAATATAACAAACTTCATAAGATGTCTTTGGTACCGCTATAACATTACCAATGACAAAATACTTTGCTGTTGCAAAGATTATTCAAGAAAGCCTATTTATTACCTCTTGAAAGTGATCTTCGAGGAAAAGTGTCATTGAACGATTCATGTTTATTGGTATATTTTAAATACAGTATTTCGTGACAAATCAAACTATTACTAAACCATGTTTGTTTTACACTACAAAATAGTCAACTTCCCAAACATATTGAAAGGATATATTTACTTCGGATATTTTTCGCTTGCAAGGTATGAAAGATAGCTAAAAATTAGTTCCCCCATAAAACTGTCACTACTCCACTGTTGTCTGTTATCACTAACTGTAACCGTCACAAATAGAAAAAAAAATATCAATTCGCCCTTGTACGACATTGACAACTTAAAGCAAAATTGATATATTTGATTTCTTGCCACCAAATTTTTAATATATTGTTCTTAAATAAGTGAATTTTTCAGAGCAATGGGCTCTGACCGGGCCACTTAAAAAGGCTTGGTGGGCTTCATGTGGCCCGCGGGCTGCGGGTTGAGTATCACTGCTTTAAACAATATCTATAGAGAAAATAAGCGATACCAAAATCCCAATTTTAGACTTCTACTTACTTGATATGAATTTATCTTCTATTTGAAAAAGTTTTACATTCTGATGAAATTTAATAATAATTTTAATATCCGTAGTGGTTGTTTTTGAATCTTTAATGATTATTTTAGCAATTTAAGTAATTTTTTAGAACAATTAAGTTTTGAGCATAAACATTTTGAACCTCAAATTTACTTAATTCTATAAAAGTAAATTATTTTAACCTCCTTCGAAAGAATTTTTTTTCTTTTGGTTTGGACTTAACAAACAAAAACAAAAGAAAAAAGAACATAATACATAGTTTTCTAGCAAAATAACTTAAAATGCTATGTGTAGATTAAAAATTAATGGGTCAGTGCAGAAATTTAACTAATTGTCATGAAATAGTGCATTAATTTTTTAAAATAAAATATGCAATTTTTTTAAAATATCGTTTTTTAATTTCATAATTATTCTAATAATTAATTTCATAATTATATAACTACATAAATTATATATGACATTATAAAATCTTAATAACTTTATAATTTTACGTAGAATATGAACGAAGGTAAAAATGTAAAACAAGATTTTTAGAGGTGCTTGAAATTTTAAAAGCAAAACTCTTAAAAATACAATTCCTACTTTAAAACACCCAAAACCAGGAAAATCAAATATTTGAACATTATTAACAAATGCTGAGCTGAGATTTATGTAACTAAGCAAAGTTTTGTTACAGTAAAACGAGATTTAAATAACTGTTTTAATTTCAAAAAAGTAAAAAATATTCAAGATGTTGATTAAAAATTGAAAGCATATTTCTGAGTCTCTAACTCAACCGCAAAAGTACTTTTAAATAGAAAGAAAAACTCTTGCATAAATTTAAAATAGATGTTTGTACACCAACACCTTTACTTTGTTACAGCTTGACAAATTTTCATAAAAAAATGCCATGTTCAAATTTTTTACATTAAAATACAAGACGTAAGTGCACAGATATACTACTTACAAAAGATACAGATAAGTACAGTAATGCGTGCTTTATCAGTGTTGCAAATCGTTTGAACACAATACATTTAATCGTGAACCAGTGCTTCTGAAGCTTTCAAGATTTGCGAAGAAAATTTCAATGATAATTTTCATCGCGCCTCTTTCCTTCCATCCATACAAGAACAGTCTATTTAATTTAATAATGAAAGACTTTGACACATTTAAACTGCAATACGACTTTAATTATAAACTGTTAAAATTATTAAGATAAGTATTAAATTTTGTATGTAATTTTATATATTTGGCAAGAAGAAGAGCCCATGGGGTCATTGGCAATTACTAAACCTGTTCTTAACTTAGTACTGTTAAATTAATTATCAAATGCATTGTGAAAAACTGGTACTATTATAGGTGTATTATATCAGTGTCCATGAGTGCGTTCTATTTTTTATTATGTCAGATTGTATTTTGGTTTGCTTCCTTTCAGAAAATTAATAATATGCTTATATATAATCTTTTATTTTCAACTTTTTGATGTAATCGCCCCCCACCCATGCACTGATCTAGAAATGATATCAAACATAATTCAAAATTAATCAATACGTAGTGTTCTTTTGAAAAACTTTTTTTCCATTACACATTTATTCAGTTAGAGTTGTTTCTTAAATTTTTGGAAAAGGAGAAAAAAATAAAATAATAATGATCTTTCCTTCCAACAGATTATTTAAACTTATTTTCATTTAAACCAAACTTATTCTTATTATATAATTTCTTTCTCTTCCGAAAACAAAAGATAGACAGAAAATAGTTCCGAAAACTATTTCTTATATTAGCTTTGTTAAAAACTTTATCTCTGCACACCAGTGAAAAAATAAAAAATTCATTAGAACAAAATGAAGACCGTTTTGTTCTAACATAAATCCGTTTTTATGTTAGAACAAAATGAATCCTTAAGACTAGTTTTTATACATTTTCCATAAGTCGATTTTATTAATGCGTACTAGTTTTGCTTTTAGATTTGATGTGTGTGCATTTTTGCCTAAAAGGAATTAATGGGTATAAATGTAAAATAATTACTATCAAGAATTTTGGGCAAAATATTGAAAGAACTACATATGTTACACAAAACATATATTATTTGAGAAATGTTTTTGAAGTTTTTTTTTTTTGATAAATATTTTTTTTTCTATCAAAAAACAAGTATAATTAATTATTATTTTAAATTCAGTCATAATTGTATGGTTGTGTACAAAACTTTTCTTAAACTATGCCTTATGTTATGTCATATTACCGCGACCCCGAGGTCGCAGGTGAAGTGTTGGACACTGAATGAACAGACGTTATAGAAAAACTTATTTGGTTCATCAATTTATTGTCAAGTAAGATTATAAACTAAGAGAGCAGTCAAATTAATTGGTCACCCAAAATTCCTAAGACAAATAAATAGTTAAGTACTGAACTGTGAGTGATCCAATGAAACAACACTCGCCAGGATCAACTGGATATTTAAAAAAAACTGCTTTTCAAGTACACCAAGTGCTTCCGATAGTCACTTTGCCAACTTCACTAAAATAGAAGCCTAATAAATAACTCTACAACTCACTTTTCTAGAGTTTAAGTAGCACTCAAATTAGCATAAAATCAAGTTCTCTCAACGAAAGGTGGTTTTAAACTCAAACAACAGTTAAAGAAGTATCGTGTCCCAAGAGGATTAGTGAAAAAGCGCGGATAGAGCCGTCACACTATTCATTTTCTTTTATAAAAGCTGGCCATAAAATGATTCAGCTCATAGTTACTATTTGATATACATACAATTCTCACAAATAAGATGTATTTTTCTTTTGGTTGGGGTGAAAAAGGACTTAAAAATATAAAGAACAGAATATCTTATAGTAATGAATATTTTATGATTTTCTATCCTTGACAGATGGAGCATCGTATCGTTCACCTCATATTGCAATTGCTCTCATGACCACTAGAGCCGAGTGGTCAAAGTCACATAAACGTACCCAATCATGTGTTTTACTGTGTGCACTGTGACAAGCAAAGACTCGCCGTACACTTTAACGGGCTGATTCACTTACACGTTAACGTGCTGATTCACTTTACCCTACGTTTCTGATTCACGTTCACGTTAACGAGCTAATTCACTTACACGTTAACATGCTAATTCAATTACACGCTAACATGCTGATTCACGTTACGTTACGTTGCTGACTCATGTTGCTGATTTACTTACGCGTTAACGTGCTAATTCACTTTACGTTACGTTGCTGATTCACGTACACGTAAACCTCCTAATTCACTTACACTTTAACGGACTGATTCACGTACACGTTAACGTGCTAATTCACTTTACGTTACGTTGCTGATTCACGTACACGTAAACCTCCTAATTCACTTACACTTTAACGTGACTGATTCACGTACACGTTAACGTGCTAATTCATTTTCACTTTAACGTGCTGATTCATGTTACGTTACGCAGCTGATTAATGTTGCTGATTCACGTACACGTTAACGTGCTAATTCACTTACACGTTAAAGTGCTGATTCACGTTATGTTACGTTGCTGATTCAAGTACATGTTAACGTGCTGTCAAAATTAAAAATTTTCAAGTTGACGTGGCGTAGAAGTTTGGAGAATCAAGTGCCATCTCAGGCTCTGTTCCGCTTGCCTGAGATAAAAAATTACGAGGTTCGTCGCCAGTAGATTTAGAGGGTGAAGCTAAGATAACGACTCTTCGTAATATATCTAAACTGTACACAGCTAATGGCCTTTTGTGAGGAAAAAACAAAAGTACTCTTCTTGGAACAGGGTTACATAGTTATGGCAAAACTTCTTGCCATATCTAAAGGTACGAAAGTACCTTGGATGGATGATACATAAGTATGAGCCAATCAGATGATTTTATGCTAAAAATATATCTCAAATGAAATTATTATGAAAAAATTCCTAATACTGTATTTTAATAACTGTAAAATGTTGAAACATCAGAAAAAGATAAAGTCAAATGAATAGAAAAAATATATTATTCAATCAACTAAAAAAATTTCAATAAAAATAAATAAATGCTATTTCTCAAAAGTTTAAGCTTTCTTAACAAAGAAGAAAAACCGTATTGTAAGAGTTAAAGCTCTTCAATATAGAAGGAAAAAATATACATTAGTTATACTTTGGGGGCTTTGCAGTCCACTTTGGGTTTTATATCTTAGAAAAACTCAAATGGCTTTTCATTTCATCCGAATGATCACCTTTCTAAAGAATACTGACTTTTCTAGCATCAACTGACTTTGGAAGATTTATGAGAAAAACAGGAAAGAAATCTTCCCCATTTTCTTTGAATTATTTTTTTTTTCTTTCGATATATTTTGAAGTTCTTCAAGAAATTCTCTTTTTAGTAGAGTAATTTCTTACTTTTAATAGTTTTTGTAAATTTCAATTTTTAAGAAGAAAAAGTAAAAAAATATTTAAGGTATCCGAACACGTTCGGAGTACTTTTTAACAAAATAGCATACTAAAACATTATAAATACTCTTTTAGGACTCAATACCAATAAATATTACTATTTAACTATCAAAATTTAAAATAAATTACCTGAATTTTACAAAAATCACAATTATAAGTGAAATTTTAGCAATATTTTTGAAAAACTTCAAAGCAGTTAGAGAAAAAAGTCATAAACATATATTAGTAAAAGTATTACTCAAACAAATTAGATGCATTTATCTAGAAAATGTACTAAAATTTTAGAGCTGATTGAGTAAACATTATAAGAAATATTACATTTTTTATGAGACCATTATTTAAATAACAAGCCATAACTCAAAAAGTATTCATACAATAAGAAATATTTTAGTACATTCTCTAGAAAATAACATAAATAACAGGGTCAAAAAGTTTTATAGAAATACATTCGTAATATTTTGAGTTATCAGACTCGCCATGATAGATTTTGAGCAATTTAAAGGCCCACTTCTGGTAGATCAAAAACCCACTTCCGGTTTTTCTAAATTTATAAAATTGATTGTAACTTTGCCTCTAGGTAGTGTAGAAACAAAACAAAGTATGTTTCGTAAAGTCAAAAGATAGCTCTAATCAATAAAATAAAAAACAAAAATATTTGTCTTGACTGAATTTGGTCATTTTCAACGTGTTCGGATACCCCTTAAGAAAGTTTCCTACAGACAACCGTTGTAAGAAAGTGCATCTGCTTCTACTAATAAAATAATATTTTTTTACTAAATAAAGAGTCTGAAAAATTGAAAACTGTAAGATGATTTCGGTAACTTACATAAAGAGAAATTTATAGGACTTGACGTTAAAATAGTTTTTTAAACACTAACATTAATAAGAAATGTTTGTTTGTTTTATTGTGGAAAAATTTATAACAATGTAAAGGTCCTTTAATATACCAAATTGATAAATAAAACATTCCATTAGGAATTGAGTTTTTCTGAAATTTGAATTGTATATTATCTTTTTTTATGGAAACAAAATATTAGCTCCTTGATCGAAAAATGTTGAACTGAAAGCAACATGTGAACAATTGGTAATGGACTGATAACTTTGAGCTTTAATGAAATGATGAGGACGACACCTAAGCTGATACCCTACTTACGGATTGAAAGACTAGACAGTTTTAACAAGTATTAGCATTTCTACACGAATAGGCTTCTTCATACATGGGTCAACTGAGCCCGGGCTCAGAGCCTCGGCCACGGTGGGGGGTCTTGTGTCTCTTTCTCGAGTAAGCCTGATTAAGATCAGGACTCGAATAATTTTAATGATCAAATAAATATTATTCTTGGATATATTCTCCAAAAAATGGGAGTTTTGAATTAGTATATGGCAATTGGCAGCAGTGGCAAGATTGTATTATTATATACTACCATGTCTAGGATTTCCATCATACACCATCATGATTCATTTAGTAAAAAGGGTGAGTGTTTGTGCCTGGATTTGTGAGTTACGCACATTTATTTGTTTTGGATTACCGTTTATACGATTTTTCCACAACGTATGCTCTTAAAGGTTGCAGGAGGGGCCTATTTTTACATAGGGGCCCAGGGTCTCAAAAAATCTTAAGATGCCGCTGTCTACTCGGATGTCCACGAGCAGTTGCACCAGCATTCGAAACAAGTATTAAGCAAAATAAATAAATAAACACGTTTGGCTACCAGTTTGTGACCATGACCACATGGCCACTGTGACCAAGTAAAGAAGGAGAGAATTTTTCCCAATTGATTATCAAAACCAATTACTAAAAAAAGAGGAGTTACCAAAAGAATGGAGTATTTAAAACTCTGAAGGCTTTATGGGGGCATTAAATTTAGAAAGAGTAATTTTAGGATGGGTTTAAAAGGGAATGACCCTTTTTTGGAAATTTTTCTTTTATTTATTGACCTCCTAACTGCCACCGGCGTGTATGTACGTCTCCCTCAAATCGTGAGTTAATTTTCCTGGGCGTATATATCCGTCTCACTCAACCGGGGAGTTAAATGTCCAAGGCATATATATACGTCTTTCCGAAATACGATCCTTTTCTTTGTGCTGCTATTCGTAAAACTATTCTGAAAGCTTTGAGATGCCGTTAAACTGACTTGATAATGTTTGCGAAGGCTTACTTTTTTCAGAGAAAAATTTGCATATTTTTGTCTTCCTCCTCCCTTCAATACATATCACATATGCACGTCGATATAAAAAACGATGACACTGGAAAATGAGCGAATCGCGTACATTTTTAACGGCAGTTAAGGGGTTAGCATCACTCTTCGAAGTAATATGAAAGCTGGTAGCGACGTACCACTTAATAATGAATCGCGATTCAATATGAAAAACATTGTCCGTCAATTCATGACCGCGACCACTCAGGTATCGTAACCACTAAAATTATCCGTAATCAAATTCAATAACTGTTATAGATTGTATTAAAATTTTGCAAAGTAGACTAAAATAATTTTTGATTCGAAGTAGATTCATTTCATTTTTCCGCAACTCTACAATATTTTATAATGTCTTAAGCAATTTATATCATTTTGTGATATTGTTATGCTCATAATATTACAAGTAGTACATTTTTCTTTTTTATTGAATCTTTAAAATGATAGCTGTATCAAAACGCTCGCCCCGTTCAACCGAGCAAGAATTTAACACCATGCAAGGAAAAAGTATGTAAGCAACGCAAACTTGATCTACAATAATAATAATTATATTAAAATTGAATAGGAACTTAAATAGCAATGAAGAGAATAAGAAAATTGAAATTTTGTCTAGAAAATAGTCTTTTTTACATAATTTGGATTGTTGATATTAATTTTCAGAATGTATGTTATATAAGCACCAAAATTTATCTTCAGAATTTTAAAATTTCGTTTATCATTGCCATTAAATTAAGATATTTCATTCAAATTTCATTTTAAGGAAAATATATTTCCTTGTTCATGTGCATTACTTGAATATGCTGTGCATTACTTTTTTATTATATCTGAATTCAAATAAAGATTTTTACGTTCGATTTATGAAATTGAGTAATAATTTCAAAAACAGCTGAGATAGATAATTGTAATAAATTAATTACTAAAAATATATTTTTTCAACCCTTCATTATTTGTTTTTCTTCATAAAATTAAATAAGAGAGAGAGAAATTAATAATTATTCTGGACATTTGTCTTTTTTCCTGCAATCGACTACAAAGACCAATTACTTTTTATCGATATTTGCCGCTATTGACTTGATTTTCTTTATTAAATGTAAGAGAAAATGAATAGGGGTACAATCTGTGCAATGAATACGTTATTAGCCAAGTAAAGCACTTTTTCTTAATTAATACAGGGAAATAAAAATGTATTTCCCTTTTTTAAACAAATTCTATTAAGATTAAATATAAAAGAAAAAACTAAATATTCAAAAGGTCTGATTTGAATAGTTTTTATTCTATCTGTTAACCCTTTATCTACTGCATCATGATGTACTGCATTTTTTTCGTGCAGTACTTTTTTTATGAGTCACTACATTGAATATATTAAAGAATATACATAAATAAAATACTGTACTTTGGGAAATCTAATCCGTTAAAGCTAATTAATTAATCTGATATTTTAAAGTATTATCAGTACACGGAGGGCTAAAATATTCTCGTAATAAAAAAAATACCATATGTTTTTTTAACGTAGTTTTAACTCTTAAAAATGCCAAATAACTAGAGAACACTAATATTTTACAGCACCAAAAAATTTGTTTTTAAACATTATAAAACTTTTAAATATTACTATTTTTATTACATATAAAAACAGGTTTTTTACAACTAAATTTAATTTGACGATATTCAAAGAAACAGTTTTTCTTTTCATTAATACTGAAAAATGCTTTACGCTTTGCGCATTTTGAGTAAGGTTTCTAAAGAATGTTTTTAAAGCACTGCATCCTAGGGTAGGAAATACTGTATTTTCTGAACATTGAGTACTGCATACTGCATCCCTATGTCTTGTTCGGTCTCTTGAAAATTCCAGTAGATTATTTACTGGGACTTCTTCATTTGAAGAATCATCTGTTAGAGCATTAATGCTTTCAAATGGTGTGTTCTGTAATAACTCCAAAGGCTCTTCTGAGCTTCTTTTTTGCAGAAATTCTAAGAAAAGAGAAAAAAAAATTTGGAAACTTAAAAATCTCCTATTATTGTTAAATCTCAGCTACACATAAAGAAATTAAAAGGTTAATTTTGGATTAAAGAATAGATATTTCATTTAACTGTGTGGGGGAAAAAAGTAAGCTCAAATTCAAATTTCAAAATTTTTTGAAAATTCAAAAAAAAAAAAACAATAAAAAAGCAAAATAAATATGTTAAACTAAAAAGAAATGCCAAAAAAAAAGCATAACTCTGTCACACTTTAGCAATGCCTCTATAACGCAAAGAAAACAATAATAAACCATAAGGTCGAAAAATATAAACACCAACTGCTATGTCTATTATCCAGTGTGCTGGCGATACGAAAAGTACCCCAAAGTTATTCAAGGGTAAAATCAATTATATACACTGTTTACTTAAAATAAATAATCAAATTTTCTGAGGTCTTAACTAACACTTAACTTACATTTTGATTTAAACTACTTTTGCGGAATAAAAATGACAATCTTGGCAATCCGATCCACAAAAAAAAAATAGCAGCTGAAAACGCAACTTCAGTTTTAAAACCCGCTAAAGTACTCATCATAAAACACGTGATATTACTTATTCTGGAAGAGTTGGATTAAAAGAATGTTTCTGCTAAGTAACGTCAGAATATTCGTAAAAATTATTATTTTATGCATTTTTTAAGTGTTTGGTACTCAGGAGCATAGCTACCACCGTATCAGTGATACCGGGCCTATAAGCTATAGGGGCCCCAATATGTGTAAGCAAAAAATCGTTATGTGTTAAGAAACCCAAAAAGGGCCACACAAGGAATATTTGATACAAGCCCCCCTCAATGCTGGCTACACCAGTGGTGGTACTTATAAATACTATCAGTAGATGAAGGGTTAATTACTCCTGTTGTTGAGTTGAAAGCAATTGTTTGAAAATAATTAAAATGTACCTCTTCAGTAGAGTTACCAAATGAATATTAAATAATTCCTTATTACTCTGTTAACACGGAATAAAAATTAAGAAAGCTTATTTGACAGGTTTTGAAGAAAGTTTGTTTCCGATGCAAAGTCTAATTAAAATATTAAGGACAAAATTTTCGCATAATACAAGTCCCAAATATTTCTTCTTATATGTATGGGGGTGAGAGTATTCCAAACGAATCAAACGAATATTATTAGAATATTTGTTCATATGGATACGAATAAGTAGTCCAAACGCTTAGGAAAAAATACTTGTGAAGTAGAAAAATCAAAAATTTAATAAGGATACTATTATTATAAATCTAGCAGATTGAGGACAGTTCAATCCGGAATCAAACCAGGTTTTAATATGTAAATAAAATTCTCTCTTATGATTTTAAGACATAGCAAAACAATAAGTAATAATGATAAATTGATCATCAAAATCTTAATTATAAAATTCAATAAATAAGGAATTTTACAAAATATTCAATTTTGAAGTGCTGTAATAATTCCATTTTATAAAATCTACTAAGATTCAAACACAAATAGAATGTACAGTAAATAATCATTAAATACCAAACATAAAGGTATTTAATAAAGTTTCAGACTTTCAGGGAAGTTGATCATACAATGTAAAAATGTAATTAAAAGTACTCAAAAAATGTCTTGAGAATATGCATGTATTTTCTAAGGGTTTTTCTTCTCATTAATAATGTACCTCAGAAGTATTTATTGATCATAAAATTGCAACTTTACGAAATACGAAAAATATTTCTTGGAAATCAATATCCGAAACCAGTGTTTGAGTTCAGTTTTAATTTCCTTTACTTGAAGAAGAAAAAAAGTAAATGGGGACGTAGATATATTTTCCTCTTTATTTTTTTCTTATTGCTTTTTGGATTTCATCATTGCTCATAAATTCTCTACCTAAGATTTAAAACTCAGCAATGAATTATTTTATATTTATTTTTTGCATTTTAAGATCTCAAAACCGTTTTTACTATTTTTTAAGCAATTTCTTTGAAAAATAAGAGAAAGATGTATTTGGAAATGATTTATGAGTAAGTTTTGGTATTTATGGAGAAAGTCACATATTTAATTTTTTTTACCATCTATTTAGGAAAAATTCGCCTTTGTAAAATATTTTGATGTAATATAATGCAACCACAGTGAATTCTTTTTTACTTTGTTATCTTTTTCATTCTTATCATCAATCAAATATTTTAAAAACTACTTAGTGAGCTTACGAAATTTCTTAAACTGCTTCTAAGGTAATCACTCTAATCTTGTTTATTTTATCATATATTTTCTGAAGTACATTAAATATGTAAATCATTTTGAACACAGTATTTTGAAATAAATATTAAAATACTTTCTTTTGCCAAACTTTTATTGCACTTTAAAAATATTTCTGATGCCTACACAATTTACTGTTAGTGATGATCCCATTTAGAATCTTATTTTACAGAATTACTTTGCTACTTGAACGCGCGTACATGTGACTTCCCAACTAATAAATTATGTTTCCATCTCAAAATGTAACTCGACTTCATTTTAAAATTCCTCGTAAGAATGAAGCTGTTCAAAAATTAATTTAATGAAAAAGAAAATATGTGCGTATGCTTCTTCATAATTTTCAAGTTTTCGTTATCGGACTATAAAAATAAAACTGAAAAGGTCACAATATCCAACTGATTATTATCATGCTCTTCTTTGTTAATATACCTTCCCCTCTCCCATTTTCAAATTAATATTCTCATTGATTCTCCTTTCCAGGTTTTTTTAAAATTAACTTGCCCACATATACCCTAGCACATACAGTGCATACTAGCAATGCACATATACATTGCATAAAAATATTTTAACATCAGATGAAAATGGCTCTATCAGAAAATTATAATTACGATGTATTGCTTAAAACTATGGAATTCATCAGCTAAGTTGCATATCTGATGCTCGGAATATTTTATATTTCCCGCTTCAAATTAAACAGCATACACCATTATAATATGAATAAAAATTTATAATATATTTGCTGTACGTTGAAAATTATCGTTGATGACTATTTCTATTTCCAATTGTACAATATGCCTCAAGAGTTTTCAGTGACAGAAATTCAAATTAGTGCACATTGTTTGCTACAAATGTTTTAAGGTTTTCTTAAAATATAGTTGAATATTTTGTCGAGGAATTATAGAATTTTACTGGAAGTTTACTCTAAATCAGTTGTTCTTAAAGTGTTGTTTGCGGACCCCTAGGGATCCACAGTTGCTTTTAGGGAGTCCGCGGAGTCTCTCATGCAACGTTTAGATTTCTCTCTTTTACAGACTCTGAAAAGTCTCGTGGAAAAATTGAAAAATGTGCCATGCTGGACTAGATCATTAAATTATCCTCAATCAAAAAATTATACTAGAACATGTATTTGATCACAAGAATATTATTATGTCGAGGAGGAATGTGTGTGTTAAAAATCTTGGAGGTTTGCGACGTCACGCTGATACATAAAGAGGGACTATATTGATCGAAAGTTTAAGCACCACTACTCTAAATTATACATTCCATCAAACACAACGATTTCTCATATCATTACAATTAAGATAGTTTTCGGTGCAATATTAATACCAAAAAGTAAAACATTCTAATTTTTAAATAAATAATTATTTTTCAAATGACGATGAACAAATAAGTCATTGTTTTGCTTCTAGACTTAGAAATATTAATAAATTTTACCTGAAAAAGAATGATCAATACTTAAAAATAATGCTCAGTGTTTATAGGTGTTGCAGAAGAAAAGTATACTTAATTTTAAAACATTACAAATTTAAATAATGAATGATTTTATGGGGAATAAAAACACTCTGCATTATACGGATAATTAAAAATCGTGCATGCCTTGGTAGGGAAAAATGCATTTTAAGAATTAATTCATTATTAAGGTGACTGCCTACCTTTGGAGCCAATTTTTTTTTTTTATAAAAACAACTTTTTGAAACAAATTGAGCGTTTTTAGGTAGAAAAATAGAAAAAAATATGTAAATACATAGAACATTTCAAATAAATATTGTACTTTTAGAAAAGTTGGTTGTTTTCAATGAAATTTTACTAAATTTGTACTAAAATGGGTAACACTGTATAAAAACATTTTAAAACAATTATCTTAATTTTCTTTATACACAGCATACACACTATAGTGCTCTTTAAAATGAACCAAAATCTAAGAGAAATACTAAAATACAAAAAATTACAGGCAATTATACATCGTAACACGAAGATTTTGATATATTTTTTAACTTTTTCCTTATAAAAACTACCCTAAATATAAAAAAAACTATTTGATCTACAACAAAACGTATGGTCCACTTTATAAAAAATAGTATAAAAAACATACACACAAAAAATTTTAAAGCATTATTTTGTTTGGTTCTTATAACATAATGTGTTTTGGTAAAGAGTCTCTTTCGAAAACAAAGTTTTGAGAAAAACTCATTTAAAGTTTTATGTTACAGTAAAAAGGTACATATACTTTACAAAATTATCTAAAATTCACCAGGATGATATTTCACACCTTCGTTTTCTTCCTGGTGTAACCCTTTTTTCTTTCGGTGAGCTCGTGTTTTTTTCCTTGTTAATTTTGTAAAGGGTAATGAATCTCTTTCTGCGTCGTTAATCCATCGATAGTCATGCAATTTTAATACACGCGTATCATATAGCTACCAACATTTAACCCCAGTTTATTTACCACTTTCAATAAGCCACTAGTTCCTTCGTTAATTTGTAGAACTGCTATATATATATATGCCCCTAATTGCAAATTTGGAGTTCAACAAAGTTTTGTTTAGGAATTATGTTATACAGAACACCATTGAAGGTCTCATTGGCATTTGGAGTCATTCCATGTAAAAACCTTTCTAAAAGGTTTTGATCACATAGTTTTAAGTAGAGTGGTTTAACGACATTTATAATAATTTTTGGGAGTCTATGGGTTTTAGTAGTGAATATTTTACCAAATGTTTTTGTTTTTTGAAATTTGCGCCAACTCTCTGTTCCCGTTGGGCATTGACCATGCATATGCTTTTCAATACTGGAACAGCAGTGATAAAACGCAGAAATAGCTGCGCTTTGTATGTTTACCAACTTTTTTGTATTACTGCAAATTACTATTTCGTAATAATTTTGCAATTTGTCGATAAAATTGTCCGTCAATTTTCACTTTCTCCCAAACCTTTTAATGACTTTTTTAACCTTCTACGAGGACTCCCAACTCTTTTCTGCACAATACATTATAGTTTATTAACTGTATTAGGAGCGTACATATTTTTTACGGATTCATATGCTTTGGAATTCCCATCACCATAGTAATCAGCGTACTGCAATTTACTCAGATTCTCTGATCTCTCAAATATGCGACATGCTCCTACAGTCTCCATGCAGAACCCTTATGATTGCAACAAACATGTGCATTAGAAGCAGAACGTGGAACTTTAGTCTGCTTTCAACATATTCTACAAAAATGTGACATTATTTCGATGTTTAAAATCTTTTCTGTGACAATGGATAAGCAACTGACACAACCATTGTGAGACGAGTAACCACCCTTCTGCAGAATAGAATAGTGGCTGAAACACTAGAATTCTGCTGCTGGAGTCAAAATATACTATTTTTTGTTATTATTCTGTATTCAGCATTTCTTAAAATGCACTTCTATTGTATTTTGAGTGTTTTAAAAATATTTCCGAATTCTTATGTATCTTATGGATGTAATATTTTTAACTCCCTAATATCAGGAAGTAAATATATCGGAAGTAAAATTTGAATGGAAACATTGTTATTTTATTACATTTTTCTTGAAGGTTTTCCTTATTTCCTTGGAGGATACAAAATTTAAATATTTCGTAAAAAAGTCTGGAAATAAGTGATTTAATTTCAGTCACTAAGAATAGATTTGCAAATTCCTGGTCCTTAATTAGTTTTGAATCCAGACATGGAAAATTCCATTAAATTATGTTTCTATATCTAAATCTCTTTAAGAGAATTCCTGGTAGTAACATTCTAAAAATTCTCCTGAGACACGGAATGTATTCAAAAGATTTAATTTGAAATTAAAGTTCGACATTTCAATTTGCTTTGTTGATTCCCAAGAGAATTCTTTGTTCTTTGGGCAATAGGGCAGTCTAAAATCAATGATCAAAGTAAAGATTACTGCTTTAAAGGTCATTTTGTGCCCAATGAGAAGGTTGTTTGATGTGGATGTATATATAAGGAGAGGATGTGAAAACATTGACACTTGTGAACTTTTCTCATCTCTTCCGGAATCAAACTTCGGAAACCAAAGTAAGTACTCCTTTGGTTCTCATATTTATTGCTCCGATATGTCTTACGATGTTAAAATTTCTTCTTATAATATTTTAACACTTTTTTTCATTTATAGCATTATTTTAAGACAATTTTATGAAATTTTTTCATCTATATATCTGTATGTACTTGTGTTTATTTATAAGAATATATCTATGTACGAGTGTTAATTGGCTCTCTCTCTACGAGTATTTAATTTATAAGAATATCTCTATTTCTACGAATGTTTATTTTTTAGAATATCTCTATCTACAAATGTGTTTATTTCTTTAGAATATCTGTCTCCATAAAGGAACTTTATTATAATATCTATTACTAACCAAGTCCCAGTTTCAAAATGATGTTTCTCTAGTTACAACATAGCAGTAAAATATTTGTAAAATATTATTTCTTATTTCTTGTTTCTATTTTCTTAAAAGAGCTATCACAAACTACTTTCCAATATTATTCTTAAATATCGTATTTATGGTTTATGTCTTGTGGTGGAACATTCCTTTGAATAGAAAAACAGACTGAAAAGAGCATCGAGG
>BMAO01038068.1:0-17035 GCA_019973975.1 Trichonephila clavata | reverse complement strand
AACTGCAACGTGTGAAAGTTAAGCCAGGACAATGTACTAATCTGAAATAACGTGCATCAGCTCCTTTAAACGATGTTTTCATTAATGTACCAATAGAAAATATGATAATAATGTATTAATATAAATATATAGCTTGTCTTAATAGTATATCTAAACTTTCAAAATCAGTTAAAAATAAAATAACCTTTTCACTTACGGTTTTGTACGCTTCGTAAAGAAACGATTAGAGTTTCTGTTTTATAATAGGCAAACTATAGATGATACAACACTCTCTTTTTTGAAACCTTCTCGATTGAAAATTGTGGTTCCACAACAGCAAGCCCAAGTTGTAGCATGGTTTATCGAATTTGAGTCTGCCACACACGAGGTGTAACCTCACCTTCAAATAATTCCCTCCAGCATTCCCACACTTCTACATTAGAGGCTGCCATTTCTGGTAACAGTTCTGGAACGAGGTTTTTCGGAAGCTCCGTTTCTGCCTGAACATCTTTAACTGAGGTAAAATAAATTCCTTTTAAGCAAGATTTATATCTAAGAAATAAAAAAAAGTCTCGTAGTGTCAAATCAGGTGAACAAGGAGGACGTCTCATCACGGTAATGTTTTTGCTGGTTGTGAGTGGGTGCATTGTCTTGGTGTAACAGAAATCCATCACTCCAAACTTCTGGCATTTTTTTCCTGATATTTTTCACGAAGTGTGTTTTTAGTACTTCAATGTTGAGGTGCTGGTTAACAGTCTGACCACTGATGTTAGTGGGAACTCACTCATATTAAGAATTTTGGCAATGTTTAGGTCTGTAATCGCTTACCTTGTGCACACAGCACTTTCATAATCTTCCGCGTTGTCCCGTCCCCCTGAAAACTGCTTATACCATTCAATCACATGTGAACGATGCAAAGTTGCATCCCCATAAGCCTCGGTTAATATTTGAAATGTTTTCGTGGCCGATCTCTTAAGTTTCCCAAGAAACTTGATACTGATTCTTCATTTTCCCGACAGAATGCCGTTGCGCGTGTTCATTCAATTACGTAGTACTCTCAACTGGAGTGTTCGGTTAAGTCGAAATTGCCCACATAGAGGTGCATGGAATGACGTCACCAAAACAGCTGTTGCCAACTTCACTTTTTGTCAAATTACGCACTTAGACTCTTTTTTGTGTCACACCTTGTATGTAGGTGTAAATGAGGCACCACCACAGTTGAGAATGAAGTGAGGAAAATTTTTGATGAAAACTTTCGTCGAGTGATGGCTGTGAAGAGAAGGTCCAGTACTTGTCCAGCTAGATTCCTGGACATAACACCTCTGAACTTCTTGTAAGGATATGTAGAAAACATTGTGTGTGTATGTGGAAAAATAGTTAATTATTTTCTTAAAAAATATATTAAAAAATTATTTTATTTACATGATATTTGCTGAAAAGTTGATTAGCATTTTTCTTTATATGAATAGGCGTTGTATAATCTCTGTAGATCATTATAATATTTATTCTTCTACAGTAGCGTTTCCCAATTAGAGTACATTAGGGATTTGTCTTAATCTGCAAGAAAAATAATTATACTTCAGAATCAATGCTATGGCATTAACATATCTCATGATAAACTAATAATAATATATGTTTTTTTAGAAATTTTATTTAAAAAAGAAAAACAAATCATGTACAAAGAAAATTATGGATGAAGAGAAACCGTTATTGAAGCACTGAATGACTTAAGAATCAGACATTCAGCGATGGACTTTTTGATAGTAATCAATATAAATAAATTCCTTTACTTATATTAATTTTCATGAAAACAATTTTTTTGTGTTATGGTTCTTGTAAGCTATGTTTCCATAAACACCTACAAACAGTGTAATCTCCTGGATTGAGTAGCATTACATATGAACTCCATTTGAAAAATGCTAAATTTACATTTTTTAAAATTTATATGTTCTTTTTAAACTTTTCTTATACACTGCCCTTTTGGAAAATCCTTTTTTTTTATGTCTCTAGTTAAAGATAATTACTCAAATAACAAGTTTTAGTACTACAAGGGGTGATCAAATGAAAAGGTACGAAACGACATAAAAATGAAACAGTTTAATATTTTCATATTCCGCCAAAGGAGAATGTAGCGAGACATCTCGGGATGCCATTGGAGACTCTGACTGGGATCGGATCATGCGCGGTGCCCGCATGCGCAGGAGAGAGCAAAGGCTCTTATAAAAAGCGGCGTCCAAATGATGCGAGCACAGAATTACTGGAGCACAGAAAAAGCATTAACTCCGATGTGTACTGTGAGACACTCCGATGCCTACGCAGGTCCATCAAGAACAAAAGACCGGGGCTGCTCACGGAGGGTGTGGTTCTGCTCCATGATAACGCGCGTCCACACGTCTCCAGAGTCACACAAATGGAACTGGACAAGTTCCAAATGGACACGGTGGACCATCCGTCCTACAGTCCGGACATGTCACCCTGCGTTTTCAATGTGCTTGGTCCACTGAAGAAACACCTGAAAGGAAAGCGCTTCAACTCGGACGACGTACTCAAGGACACTGTGAAGGACTGGGTCTCGTCACAGCTACAGGAATTCTGGGAACAAGGAATCCTGCGGCTTGTTCATCAGTGGGATCGTTGTGCTCAGGCCTATGGTGTATATTTTGAATAAAGTCTATATTTGTACCCACCGTGTCGTTTCGTACCTTTTCATTTGATCACCCTTGTACTTGAGCAAGCAACCACATAATAGAAAGTTAAAAAGAGAGGCGACATTATCACCTTAAATGCAGTATTATTGCTTTAACTGAGTTGTTTATATATTTTGTCTTAATAATCCACAAAAATAAATAGTTCTTTTTAGAGTTATTTAAGTATTTAATTTTCGGAATTTCGTTTCCTTACAAATAAATATTTAATTTCAAAAAATTGCATTTATAAATATGGAGGTCCATATACTCAACGTTAGAGCTCAAGTAGTGTCAAACTGAAAAATATGTCAACCTTGATCGAAATAGATTCCTGTACAAAGAATGATTGACAAAGACAATTTTACCTCAAGAAACATGATTGCTTTGAATAGAGAATCTTAACTAAGTCACAAAATATCTCGAGTTTCCTAAAGAAATATCCTTTCTAGGTTGGAGTTGACAAGATTCTGTAGGATAATTTCAATAGAATTTTTTTTCTGCTATAAGAAAACGGTTTATTTTTTCAATAATTTTTTGGGAAGGTGCTCTTTTATTTTTTTTTTATTGTCTTCGAATTTTTAACTCTACAGTACTAGTGCATTGCGCAGATTTAGATTACAGCAATTGAAATATTACATATATTTAATTTCAATAGAATGAAACCTAGGGCTTTGTCTCTGCTCTTTTTAAAACAGAGTGTATCACACTTGGTGTACATTCCTTGATTGAGAAATGCACCAAGTTTATATTATTTTTTTTTACTTTCAATACATACATTCGATTCATTGTGTTTTTAAAATTCAGAAATATCCCTTTAATATGCATTTTTCCTTTACCACTTTAGTTGTACAGTAAAGGAAAATGAAGTTTTCAATTTCTGTTCTTCTACCTGTTCTGACCTTCTACAAACAATCCTTTTGTGTATTCTTATGGGCCAGCAAATTACCAAAAATCTCCTAAAAGAGGAAATTGATATACTAATTAAGTATATTATATATATTTCTACTTCACGAGTTAAAGAGTTAGTGAATTGGAAATGAAGAGAATATGTAAACATAAAGTTAGAAGTTACGTTACAAGATAGTTACAAGGTGAAGATTTCCAGAATTAGTAAAAAAGTCCTAGTAAAAGATCATAGCCAGGAAGTGATAAAGATAAGTTTGATTGACTAAAGACTGCATAGGTTCAGGTACAACTCACCTAAAATAGAGTTGATGTTTAAAGTGTTCAAGTCGTTAGGCGGTCTATAAATACTTAAGCTCTGTGTAAAGTAATATTAAGGAGAAGAGAGAGAGAGAGAAGAGAGAGAGAGAGAACCCCACATTATTAAACGTATTCTTCCTCTGTTGCTTGACTGAATTATCCTATTTATAGTGTTTTTTGTGTTTGAGTCGATTATAGTTGATAAAAAAAACATTGGAATTTATCATATCGAATGTTCCTTTAATTCCTTCCACACCTTTAGCTGGGTCACAGGGTAGAAGGGAATTGGGCTCGTTTCAAACCCATTACTTGAACAAGATTCAGAATTATCAAGTTCATCCTCAATAGCCCTCGTGTCGCTTCATAGTGGTACGTTAATAAACACTCATTCCCTCATCCTAATATTTTTCTCACACACCTTTAGCGTCAAAGTATAGTATTATTAAATTCAACGTATTGTTATTACAAGGAAGGGTGGGGTGCGATGAATATTATGATTTATTAATGGGTCGCAAATATTGAAAGTTTGAGAACCAATTTTGCAGATAAATGCAAATCTCACATATATATATATATATATATATATATATATAAATCCTTTTAAATTATATAGCTATATCTGTTAGTAATCTCTGTATCTTTCTATCATTTTTTAAACATTATTTTTATGTTCTTTTTAGTTACTTTTTAATAAATAATTACAATTAATATAAATATCTATATACATATGACAGAACCATAATATTAAGTGGTACAATAGAAAGTGATTTTACTCGCAATTTTCTCTTTTCCTTTCTATATATGGTTCAAGACTATTATTTTTGTGTTTGTTCCTATTTTTATCCGTTAATTAAATTTAATCATTCCAATAAAATAGTATAGCAAAAAGAAACCATGGTATCTAAAATTAAGCCATCCCAGGTGCGATTTGAACCAACGACCTTTGGAACGACGTGGTATCCATTGCATTATAGGGACACAATGAGCAAATTTCCTTTTTATATGTTGCGAATTTTCATTACTTTAATAAAATCAATCTGTTAATAGTTGAAAAACAACTGTATGAATATCAAGTGTCAACCAATACAAGGTTAAAAAATGTATTTGTGCTTGAATGGATTAATAAAATATATTTTATGAACAATTACAAATTTTAAGAAGATATATATCTATACTAATAAAAGAAAGAGTTTGTGTGTTTGTGTGTTTCAGCTGTTCCGGTGAAATTAAGCAACCCAGAAGTATGAAACTTGGTATGTAGAAGCTATAGGTCGTTATGCTATTAACCTCGAAGAGTTTTTTTCGAAATTCACTTTAGAATTTTTTAAAATTCAATTTGTATGCGATTTTTCAGTTAAATGGAGATATGACGTCATCAGCCATGCCAAGTCATAACTTTGCGAAAATTAATGTTTCGAGCTGTTTGGGGGGGATTTTAACACATTTTATAGTAAATATACTTATTTATGGTTGTATTTATTCGTTTTTTTTTAACTCTTAGTGGATGAATTACATTTGTTTTTCGAAAAAATCATCCTAAAAAATCTTTTTTCTAAATTTTATTTTTCCGATTGGCAACACTAATTTGACAACAGTAGATAACAGTTGGAAGATGCATTGGTTTTCCAGCTAAGCCTATTATATATTTTTTCAATAACTAAATTAAATTCGTTTAATATACACTTTTGTTTTGCATATATTTTGAATGATTATTCCAACCATTTCTGGGTTTAATTTAATTTTGTTGTTTCTTTTCAGCTTAAAAATTTCTGATTTGTATGTAGTCAATTGTATTTCTATTGTAATTTCTGTTTTGGTTTAAGGCAGCTTCACATTTATTATTCTTTTTTCATTTTGACCTTTACATGTATTCATTTGATTCTTCTGTATTGTTTCTGGTTTTAGATTAAACTTTGTCATTTATCTTCCAGAATTTCTGATATTTTTTTTGTGGTCAGAGGTTTTATGGTATTATTATTTTTTCTTTTTACAGTAATTCTAAATTGAATTGGTTTAATATGCATTTTTATGATTTTCAGTTTGAACTACATTAGAGGTAATTATTTTCAATTTTTAATGTTGATTAATATGTTCTAAACAATGACCCAATATACGAGCTGTTGAATTTTAGGTATGATACATTCCCTTGCCAAGTTGTCCCAAATAATGATGATGGCTCCTGTCTCTTCAGTTCAATTTCTTATTTGTTGTGTGCAATCCAGTATTATTGTTCGATGGGCTGTTCATTTATTATCAACAACCGGAATAGATTTAAGGTATTTACACTTGATCATGAATTGAACAGCTACTCATCTGGCAAAGCGTATAAAACTGCCATGTTGAACCCTACGATTACTGCTCCGCTTCTGAGTTACAGACTGTCTGAACTCTGTTCTTTCGGTTTCCAGATTTTTCATAAGGGATATCTCTTTGATGTATTTTGGTGAGAATTTTCAAACTGTTAAAAACATGAGGTTCAGTGTGCAAAAACTTGGAGTGGTGGACACTTTGATGCCTATGTGTTTGTTTCTTCTTATAATGAAGATCGAAATTTTTGAAAGCAACACTTAAGTCATCAGAAACTCTTAAGCTGGGAAAGAAATGACTGTATTAAATCTAAAACAGAAACAGTATAGAAGAATCAAATGTATACATGTAAAGGTCAAAATGAAAATAGAATAATAAACCTGACACAGCCTTAAATCAAAATAGGTACTACAATATGAATACAATTTACTACATACAAAATAAATCAAAAATTTTTAAGCTGAAAAGAAATGACAGAATTAAATCTAAACCCAGAAATGGTTCGGAATAATCATACCAAAAATAAGGTGAAACAATATATATTAAACTAATTTAGTTTATTGAAAAAATATATAACAGGTTTAGCTGGAAGACCGATGCATCTTTCTATCAGAATACAGTCTTAACCGTTTGGGTCCTAAGCAGTAATAACAAAGATTCTGGCGTGTTTTTATATTAAACAAGATATCAATCATTGGCATGGCCAAGTAATTTTAGCGTGTTTTTCACATATTGTATTTTACAATAATGCAACTAATGAACTTTTTACTAACAGAAAAGTATGTACTATACTTAAAAAAAATTTAATTAATTTAAATATGATTCGGTTTATCTAGGGCACAAATGCCGAAAACCCGAGGTCAATCGGTTGCTTATTGGCTGAGAAAAAGGTACGACAAAATATGGAACGAAGACGAAATTTGCGTCCTAATAGCGCTTTTTTTACACTATGTGAAAAACGCGCTAAAAAAAATTAGTCAGATTTTGGTGGATATAGTGTGATTTGCTTAGCGATAATTTGGCTGTGGTGATGCTAATACGTAAGAATACAAAGGTTAATACAAATTTTATATATGTATGAGGTTTTCTTTTTGTTAAACTGAAATTAGTGATACTATCAATATACAGTTGTACTTGGCTATGTATAGCGTGAAACTAAGTCATCACCTGATTATCAGTCACCGCAGTCAAAGTGGCTCTTTTTTTTCACCAAAATTTGATTTTTTCCATATAAGACACATAAGAATCTGTTATTTTGATATTGTGGTGCAAATTTTGCTGTGATAACGCCAATACATAAGTACCCTTTTCCTTAATTGGCAAATTCCACATTTTTCCATTGTTAACAAAAAAAAGTTGAAAATGACACTCAATTCAAACTAATTGAGATCAACAGATTGTCAATATTGTGATTTTAAGTTAGAATTTCTATCACGTATAAGATTTTGCTTATGGTAGTTTCATCAAATCTGAATTTATTTATCTTTGGTTTGAATTATTATTATAATTTCTATACTATGTGTAAGGTTACTTTGATATTTATTTGTTTCTTTTATTTCAATTTTAAATATTTAAGATTTTCTGTTATGTGTTTTTTTGTTGTTGTTCAAAACTGTTTATGGCAATTTTATCAAAATTAAGGCTTACTTTTCTGTTTTAGATAACGTTTTAATTTAAATGTTGTTATAATTCCTATTTCAGTGTCACAGTTTTATTTTTCTGAACTATCCTTTTCTTGCGTATCATTCTTGGTACAGTAATTATGTGATACAAAGACTCAACAGTCTATTTTTCAGCCGAACAATAATTTGTGAGACCTTTTGTAAACAGAATCTTAGATCATGATTTCCTATTCATAACACAAATATCAAAGGGTTTTTTTTACAATCAATGAAACTACACCTTCATTTCTTACCAGAATTTTTTTTTGTCATGTCCATTTGTTCACAAAAAAAACATCTGTTAGAAAAATTATGGATGCGATTAAATGCTCAAAGTAATTTTCCTTCTGATAATCAGTTCTTCATGCTGATTGTATATATGCATTTTTTACACATAAATGTTATATGTTTTACATATGTATGCCAATTTCGGTCATTGAAGATACTCATCCTTCCTAATAATAATTCTTCCTTCATCGGCATATTCAATATTTTGTTCAATGTAGAAAATATTGCTCAAATTTTGTATAACGGAAAGAAAATGACACTGAATTCAAACTAATTGCTAATAACATGTTGGTAATATCGTGAAGATAATGCTTCCTATTTATGAGAAAACAGAATGTTTTTGTGTATCGCTGTTTTTTGCCTTTTGGTCTCTATGACCGAAAAGAACTCATTTTTGTTTTAAATTTAAAAAAGCATATATTTTTTTTAACAAAAAACTATTTGCTGGAACTATGATAAGGTGACCTTGAAATAATGTTTTCATATTTTCTTTTGAATTCCATTTTGACCAGATTTTTTCGTCATGACTTAACTTTGCTTCTGGCAATCTTGCAAATCAGAAAAATGTTTCATTTGTGATCATAAAAATTTTTGCACAGAAAAAAGATGCACCTTGAAAAGATTTTCTCATATTTCCCTCTGGATTTCTTTAAAATTCAGAGTTGAAATGATTTTACGTCTCATGCTATCATGGTTTTAACGTTGCTTCTGATTATCTGTTCCTCACATAGTTTTTTGGAGATCATATGCATATTTTATTTTATACTGTCTATATAGGATATATATATTTCAATTATCATTATAGTTATTTATCATTTATATACTCATTCTTTTGATCTTTGCAATCAAATAATAATTTTTAATAGAAATGTAGCAAAAAAGTATTGTTTCAATAATTAATTTTTTAGCAACATGATTTATTATTTGTTTCATTCAGTACTGTTGTTTGTTCTGAACTATTTCAACAGGGACCTTTCAGTTTTAGGTAGATTTTGATTTTAGTTCATACTAATTAAATGTTTTTAGTATTTAATTACATCTAATACTGTATTTTAGACGTATTACAGAGATGTTAGATAGTATTATATGAGGTATGGGTGCAATGCTAATTTAATTTTTTTTTCAGTTGAAGGCTTCCTAATATTTTTTATTTATGATAGCATTTAGTGAACCAGTTTATCATTAATTTTTTCTTTCAGTTCATCTATTGCAGGTTATTTCCCCCATAGTTCCCTTAGCAGAAACTCACTACTGCTATCACTTTTCTGTAATTTTTATTTATATTTACATTCATTCATATCTATTTACTCTTTAGCTTGATAATTTTCTCTCTTACATTGAAATATTTGCTTTTGTTTAATTATTATTTACTTTGAGGCCAAATTGCAATTTGCATAAAATTATTTCTAATGTGAACATTCATTTGAAAAAAAATATTTTTAATTTTTGGTTATACTACTTTTTATACAGGGTTTTTACCCTCACTAAAAATATTATAATTCTATAATAGATAAATTTTTGTTTTTAAAACTTACTCGTGCGAAGAACGGGCATTTCTGCTAGTATATTATAATATTAAAATTTTATCATAAAGATTTTGTTTGGACTGGGCTGTGTTTAAGTAACTTTGTATAAGTTTTCGAAAGTTTTTTTCTGATTTTGATAACTAATCTTTTCTCTTAAAGTATCCAACTATGTTCAGAACCCTGATTTTGCAAAAGTATACAAATGAATATTTTTTTATTACATTAGAATATATATTTGTATGTATGTATACTCGTTTAAAATGGTTTTCAGTATATAATCACGGTAAAAAAAACTTATTTAAGTGCAATATTTTGGCAGAAAATGAACATGGAATCACCAATTATCTGTTTTCAATACATTCTCCTTTTAAGATAAGTGACTACCTTCGGAGCACATTTTTTGAAATTTAGAAATTTTCAATCAAATAAACACTTTTTAATTTTAAATGGGGCATAAAAATAGGAATTCAAATACAACTTCCACAAAATTGAAAATAATTATGGATATATTGGCAATTTTATGAAATTTTAGTGAAAAATTGCAGTTACGGTAAACCCTGTATTGAAAGTTCTGATAAATATATTTAAACAATAGTTTTACAATACATAAATAACATCATTATCTGTGCTTGGATTGGTAATACTTTTATATTTTTGAGATGTGTCAACTTTTATGCAAAAACTCCATTTTTTACAAAAGAAACTAATGTTAATTTTTCATAAAAAGTGCAGTAAAATACATAAATATATAATCAGAGATTACATTATAATCTACAATACAGATAAAATTAAATAAATCATTTTCTGAGAATTTCAATTCAATATCATAAAAAGAAATCCTGTAGTGAAATTTACCGTAAAGGAAAAAATTGAGAAACAAAGTTTCTAGAAAATTCATTTAAAGATTTTAATACAGTACGAAACATTTTCTATACTAATTGTACATTTTTTAAACTCACCATCTCTATAGCTCAAACTCTCTTTAGCTTCATATTTAACAAATTTTTTAACCCTTTTGCTGTTTTCTGGAGAGTTTTACAGACTATAAAAACTGTCGTTTGTATTGAAATTTTGTTGAAAAATAGCAGTTACGATCTTTTACAGAAATTTTTAATAAATGTATTCAAATAACACTTATACAGTACATAAATAACATCCTTATATGTATTAGAAATTAAAGATTAGTATACTTCTAAAAAATTTTCAAATACGCCAGATTTTATGCAAAAGCTCGATTTTTAAATAACAATTCATGATTTTTTCATTAAAAAAGCAATAAAGTACATAAATATATACACAGAGATTAGATTTTGGTTCATAACAGATAAAACAAAATAAAACACCGTTCTAAAAATTTCAATCAATACCTGAAAAATATTTTAAGTAGGGATTTACTTCCGGTTTTTTAAACTCCATTTTTTTCCGATTTACAAATTACGTTATACCTTTGCTTCTAAATATCGTAGAAACAAAAATATAGTGCTTTTGGATTCTTAAATGTATGGGATATAAAATAAAAACATGAAAGAAATTTCGAAAATTTTCACTAAAACGGAGAGTTTTTGGTAGTCACATATCTTAAGAAAAATGCTTCAAAAATTACTATATTTAGTCTACGTATTCTTAAGACTTCTCCAAAGAGCCTGAACCAGAACTTTTGAAGCATTCACATTATTTTCAAAGTTACACTATTGATTGAAATATTAATTTGTATTTATTTGCTAAATTTTTTCACTGTGATGTATTTCAATATGGATAAATCCACTTCAAAGTTGTGTGTTTCAAAAATCCTAGTTCGAGCTCTGCACAGATGTCTGATCTATGTTTATGCAAATTACAATTATTATATACGATTTTTTTCTTCATAAAAGGAAAATGTTTGAAAGTAGGTAATTTTTTGTCAATTTTTTTCCAAAATATCATTTTTAAATATTTTTTTTATTGCAATAATATTCTTAAAGCAATTTTATACATGTATTTTAATCTAAGTGACACTAAATGTAAAAAAAACAGCATTCCTATGTACGCTTTTGCAAAATCACATTCCTGAACGTAGTCGAATACCTTACAATTTTCTAGCTCTTTCCTCACAAACGTTACTAAATATATTTGAATCACATTTCAATTTTAAAAAATGTTTCGCACGTTGTTGGATGCCTTTGTAATTTTAGTACTGTTTCTTAACATTATTAATTGGCTTAAGTAACTATTTTAACATCAGTGTAAATAAAAGAAAAAAAATTAAGTTACAGTCTTAATTTCGTTACCTGTTATCCTACCGACTAAACTATTCAGGTTCCTCTTGATCTCTTTCCCGATAAAGCCTGCAAGATGAGCGCCGAGGCTTTTCCCGACGAGATAAATGTCTTGCACGTCTATGTTTTTTGAAACCTGTAAAGTTACAATTAAAAATTTCTCTAAGTTTTACAGTTTTCAAGTAAAATAGAGCGAAGCGGTGCATATACAGGATGGTCACGAATTCATGGAACAAATTTTAAGGTAGATAAAGGACATTGTAGCAATCAATTATTGTATTGGAATGTATGGGTGCAAGTAGGCCTCGGCAAGTCTTAAACAGGGGAAATAAAATAAAAGGGAGAAATGGAGTAATCATTGTGTTGCGTTGCCTATAGGAGGCATTTGAGAGAGCTTTTACTCATCACATAAGTGTGAGTCATCAGACCGTTTGTAGAGTGTTAAATGAAAATCGCGTACACCACTTCCATTTCCAGCGAGTATAACCTTTGAATCCGGCAGACAATCCTAAGTGCCTGAACTTCGAAAAGTGTGTGGTCAGCAATGTGAGCTGGAGTCGGACTTCATAGCTCATGTGCTAATTGAAGATGAGGCAACATTTACACGCGCAAAGGAGCATTTAATGCACAAAATTCTCGTGTGTAGGCAACCGAGAATTCGCATGCAACGCGACCACATGGTATCAACAACGAATCTGTGTAAATGCGGGGATGGTATTATCAATGACTATTTTATTGACCCATACTTACTACCAACGCGACTCTTACTGGAATATGTTATCTTATTTCTCTGGAACAAATGTTACCAGAACTGCTACAAGATGTTTCAACCGTCACTCGTAACCGAATGCGGTTTCATCATAATGGGTGCAAGCCCACGAAACACTGATGCGCGTACATACCTAAAATGCCATGTTTGGGCGTGATGGATTGGGCGTGTTGACCAGTCCCTTGTTCACCCCTACCACCAGAATTATCGAGCCTCGATTATTTTCTATGGGGACATCTGAAGAATCTTGTTATGACTCCACTTGACTCGAATGAGGATCTCGTTGCTCGAATATTCGAAGCTTTTGCACGTGTGCGTGTAATATCTGGCATCTTTGAACGTGTACGTAAATCGTTCCACCGATACTGTCAAGCAAATTTTGAACAGTTATTGCAAACATAACACTCGTCAAAGACACTTTCAATAAACATCTTGTCCTTCCTTTCATCTCTTATTTTTTGTGTTTGTGTTCACGTCTCTCTATTGCGCACATATATTTCTATACAATAAGTGATCATTACATTGTCCTGTTCCTAACCTGAAAGTTTGTACCCTGTATTCGAGACCACCCTGTACATCACATGCAGTACTCGATAGGCAACACGAAGGTTTTGCTATGTTTGGGAAATTATATAATACTTGGTGACTAATTTGTCGTTTGCTTAGGTGGTTCAGTGTTACGAAATATGGTGCAAACAATCAATCCGAAATAAGATAAATTTAATTAAAACTAGGGCGTAACAAACAAGAACAAATATTTACACATAATAATACTAGGAAAAAATATTTGCTATACACACAAAATCTTTTAAAATCAATCAGTAAAAGCAAAGCTTACTCCATTATGTGTTGAAAACACTTATCAAATTCAAATTCTAACAGTCTACTGCACACTTCTCACATCGAGACTTATTATAAAAAGGATGCCAATTTTAGCAATCAAATGTATAATATCAAAAGATTAAATACCAATAACTAAAATAAATTGTACGAAAAATTAAACAAAATATTAAATAAAAACAGACGATAATAGTATGAAAAAGAGAATAGTTTCCAATGTTAATAAATGCAGTAAGACCCTGCTTAACGCTGTTTCTGTTTAACGCTCTTTTATTTGAATTGTGAGATTCCCCGAAGCAGCTTTTGGCTTCCCGATATCCGAAGCAGTTTATCTGTGTTTCTTCTTTCCTGCGGTGTTATGCGAACGTATTTGTATCGTTTCAAACATTTGTTGACGTTATTGTAAGTATAAATTTATATAACAACTGCTATAGTGACAAATCTGATTTTAATTTTTATCACAGGTGGGGGTGGTTTATCAAAGGGTTCGTTCGGTATCTAGTTTTTCTAAACTCTAACTTTTTCTTTACATCGGTGGTTCATTTTGCATGAATCTAATTTTTCACAATAAAGCAGTTGGACTAATATAACAGAAATTATGGAACAATTTATTGAAAATGACACAAATTTTGACAGGAGTTTGTGGTGACCTAAAGCCACCCTAACACTAATACCTTCCTGTCTATCTGAAAATCCGGCTGGATGTGTAGGTGGACTTAAATGATCAAAAGACATAATTGCAATTCAAACAGATTTATTGATTCTTATCAGTAAATACGATTAGACACAACTCAAATCAAGTTAAGATAACTAATTGAGAGTGGAGTAATAAACTGGGGTATCAATACTAGTGGGATACACAGAATATATCAACTGAATCTAGGAAACTTAAACGCGCACAATTACAACTACACCACACGCGAATAATCTTAATTTCTTAATCTAAGTCACTGACCTTATATTTTATAGCAGCGGTTCCTTCGTGACGTCTTCAGACCCTTTTAATGGCTGGAAGAATTAGTGAGGGCTCCACGTTTAGTGATAATGAATTTCACTATTTTCAATCCGCTTCTCTTCGCGTACATCCACACGTATCAGGCTATGTAGACTTGACAACCACTTCGTGTCGACTTCTCAATCTTTAATTCACTTGACTTCTCACTTCCTATCACTTCGCTTCTTAACTCGCGAAAACCGAACTTATGTAATATACCTTATTTACATAAATCACGCCTGGCTCTCGGTGAAGCTTGGTTGAAATAAATAAATTGTTTTAAGAAAAATAGAAGAGGTTATAGTAAAAGACCGTATAGATCCATCACAAGTTCCAAGGCAAGACGGGGTGTTATGGAACAAAAGGAAATTACAAAAGGAAGCGCAAAAGGAAAACGCAAATTACATTAGATACCATCTTGATAAAAAGGCAAAAAATTGGAAATATAGAAGAAACTGAATGAGAGAGATCTGTAATGTGTAAATATACTGACTAAGAATTTTATTTATTTTTATATGTATATTCCTTTATTGTTTCTATATTTGGTAGAAATAATTTTTTATTTTATTGTTATAAAAACACACACATAATTAATAAATTTAATGCTAAAGTATCTGACCCATTTTCTACCCATCTTGCCCTAACCCCATTATTTACATGATGAGATATAACATCGTTTAACACTGTTTCATATTATGCTCTACTTTAAAATAACGTATACCCCGCGTTAAACGGGGTCTTACTGTATATTAAAAATAATTTCAAAGAACATTTTTCATAACTCCATATTATATATTTTTATTTATATTGAAATCTGAATCAACTGTGTAGTTTTTTTTACACTGTATATCAAACTTCCCAAGTGCAGCTGGCGGGTAAAGAGCAATAGTAATCTGCAAATAGTGCTGTTTCCAATTACTTTTCCAACATTTGGTGTTTATAATGCCTATTGAGTATTTGTGCAAGGATGAAATTTTCATTGTAATCATATAACCATCATTATTCTATTTTAACAATCAAAGTATGTCTCAAAAAGCGAAAGTTTCGAAACATGAGAAATGTAGGTCGAAAATGATTATAGGTTCAGAAATTTACCACTAAATTTTCTATAAAAAACGCTATGTCTTTTCCAATCACTGGAATTTGAGTTTTTTCTTCTTCATACGAAGATTCTGGCTGTCCCCACACTACTGTGATCACGTTGCATTTGTAGCGATTTAAAAAAGCATCTTTCGTTCTCTGAAAAAATAAACATTTCTCATAAATTTTCACAAATTAAGTTAGAAAAATTAAGTTAAAAAATAATAAGTTGCAGATGGCGATTTGTTCCACAAATTTTTATGCGTAAATTTCTAATTAAGTTGCTAAATTCACTTAAACAGTTGTCAGTAAAAAACAGCATTGTAAGAGTTACAAATAATAGTAAACGTTCACAAGAAAAGTTATTTAACGAATCAATAATTCCCAATTCGCATAACCTTATATTTCATATTAATTAGAAAATGAAATATTAAGCGTTAATTTCAAATTTATTTTAGACAAAAATGAACGTTGAAAAGAAACTTTCCAAAAACATCAAAAAGCTGAAAAAAATTCTCAGCTTTTCTAGTAAATTGATATAAAATTCCCCGCAAGCGTATTGAATAAAAAAGGAGATTTTGTATCTACAATAACTCTCAAATTTTTGTCTTTTTTTTCTATATGGTAATTTTATATTATTTTATATGTTCCATTCTTAAGGCATATGATTATTAATAAATTTCTGAATTCATTACTTAAGCACAAAGGACAAAAATATTGAATGTTTATTTTTATTCATTAGATTGCTGTTACATCATCCCTGTGTTAATTATAATTTTCTTAAGCAATCTATCGATATAATTTACGCTTACATCCATATTATGTTTAATTTTATTCCGTTTAATCTTTTATTATAACCGATCTTTTAAACTTACCTTAGGGCTACTGAGAACCATCATATAATTTTTTTTTTTACCTTGATCAAGTGAACGAGAGAAAACCTTTAGGGAGCGTCCCACCCTCTAAACTACCTCATCAAGCCAGACCGCGGTAACCTAGTGGCCATGGTCACGAACTCGAGGCTGGCGTGTCATGAATTCGGGCAGCACTGTCACTGAAAATCCACCAAGTAAAAGGGGCTGACATTCGTAAATTAAGGTAATCGACTAGGCTGGAAAAGTTTTTTTTAGGTGTTTGATTGTGACGGGTGCTTACGCGTTTCACTAACCTTCTCTTAAAGTCTTTAAATTGTATTTATTTGACAATCCCACTGAGAGCTTAAAGTGTGACTTATGTAAATAAGATAGTTTCGGGTTTAGCGAGTTCGAAGAGATATAAAAGGGAGAATGAAATGAAGAGATAAGGATGACTAAGCGGTTTGATAGAGTAGAACTCCGTGTTTGGGATTAAAAAGTAAACTACGTGGTTGTCTAGGAAGGTGTTTTTAAGCGTCTGGTTTAATGAAGTGAAATTTGAAGATTATTGAAAAAGATTCCTTAAGGCGGT
>BMAO01038067.1:0-15237 GCA_019973975.1 Trichonephila clavata | reverse complement strand
TGCACATTATTATTCATTACATTTGTTTATAATATTGTGTTTAATGCAGAGAAATAGTTTTTTGTGCAATTAATAAAGTAAAAAAGATGTGTTTTGAGGAAGTGGAATAATACCACTTTTAAAAAAAATTGTCCAAAATTCCAGAAATTTAATAAGTTTGTATTGAAAAAGCATGGAAAATTAACAGCATTTAGTGGGGGATTTTGGTATATGTAGGTAAAATTTTCGTAGCTGATTCCTTTAATTTTTTATGAATATTTATGTCAAAATCACTTTTGCAGAAACGCCTCATGTTGTCTGGACCTGATTCAAATTCCAAGCCTTGACACTTCATTTTCTCACCTGTTTTCAGCATCATGCACATTATTATTCATTACATTTGTTTATAATATTGTGTTTAATGCAGAGAAATAGTTTTTTGTGGAATTAATAAAGTAAAAAAGATGTGTTTTGAGGAAGTGGACTTATACCACTTTTAAAAAAAATTTAGTCCAAAATTCCATAAATTTAATAAGTTTGTATTGAAAAAGCATGGAAAATTAACAGCATTTAGTGGGGATTTTGGTATATGTAGGTAAAATTTTCATAGCTGATTCCTTTAATTTTTTATGAATATTTATATCAAAAATCACTTTTGCAGAAACGCCTTCATGTTTTCTGGAACCTGATTCAAATTCCAAGCCGTGACACTTCATTTACTCACCTGTTTTCAGCATCATGCACATTATTATTCATTACATTTGTTTATAATATTGTGTTTAATGCAGAGAAATAGTTTTTTGTGCTATTAATAAAGTAAAAAAAGATGTGTTTTGAGGAAGTGGACTTATACCACTTTTAAAAAAAAATTCGTCCAAAATTCCAGAAATTTAATAAGTTTGTATTGAAAAAGCATGGAAAATTAACAGCATTTAGTGGGGGATTTTGGTATATGTAGGTAAAATTTTCGTAGCTGATTCCTTTAATTTTTTATGAATATTTATGTCAAAAATCACTTTTGCAGAAACGCCTTCTTGTTGTCTGGAACCTGATTCAAATTCCATGCCTTGACACTTCATTTTCTCACCTGTTTTCAGCATCATGCACATTATTATTCATTACATTTGTTTATAATATTGTGTTTAATGCAGAGAAATAGTTTTTTGTGGAATTAATAAAGTAAAATAGATGTGTTTTGAGGAAGTGCACTTATACCTCTTTCAAAAAAAATTTAGTCTGAAATTCCATAAATTTATTAAGTTTGTATTGAAAAAGCATGGAAAATTAACAGCATTTAGTGGGGGATTTTGGTATATGTAGGTAAAATTTTTGTAGCTGATTCCTTTAATTTTTTATGAATATTTATGTCAAAATCACTTTTGCAGAAACGCCAACATGTTGTCTGGACCTGATTCGAATTCCAAGCCTTGACACTTCATTTACTCACCTGTTTTCAGCATCATGCACATTATTATTCATTACATTTGTTTATAATATTGTGTTTAATGCAGAGAAATAGTTTTTTGTGCAATTAATAAAGTAAAAAAGATGTGTTTTGAGGAAGTGGACTTATACCACTTTTAAAAAAAATTGTCCAAAATTCCATAAATTTATTAAGTTTGTATTGAAAAAGCATGGAAAATTAACAGCATTTAGTGGGGGATTTTGGTATATGTAGGTAAAATTTTCGTAGCTGATTCCTTTAATTTTTTATGAATATTTATGTCAAAATCACTTTTGCAGAAACGCCTTCATGTTGTCTGGAACCTGATTCAAATTCCATGCCTTGACACTTCATTTTCTCACCTGTTTTCAGCATCATGCACATTATTATTCATTACATTTGTTTATAATATTGTGTTTAATGCAGAGAAATAGTTTTTTGTGAATTAATAAAGTAAAAAAGATGTGTTTTGAGGAAGTGCACTTATACCTCTTTTAAAAAAAATTTAGTCTGAAATTCCATAAATTTATTAAGTTTGTATTGAAAAAGCATGGAAAATTAACAGCATTTAGTGGGGGATTTTGGTATATGTAGGTAAAATTTTTGTAGCTGATTCCTTTAACTTTTTATGAATATTTATGTCAAAATCACTTTTGCAGAAACGCCAACATGTTGTCTGGACCCTGATTCGAATTCCAAGCCTTGACACTTCATTTACTCACCTGTTTTCAGCATCATGCACATTATTATTCATTACATTTGTTTATAATATTGTGTTTAATGCAGAGAAATAGTTTTTTGTGCAATTAATAAAGTAAAAAAGATGTGTTTTGAGGAAGTGGAATAATACCACTTTTTAAAAAAAATTCGTCCAAAATTCCAGAAATTTAATAAGTTTGTATTGAAAAAGCATGGAAAATTAACAGCATTTAGTGGGGAATTTTGGTATATGTAGGTAAAATTTTTGTAGCTGATTCCTTTAATTTTTTATGAATATTTATGTCAAAATCACTTTTGCAGAAACGCCAACATGTTGTCTGGACCCTGATTCGAATTCCAAGCCTTGACACTTCATTTACTCACCTGTTTTCAGCATCATGCACATTATTATTCATTACATTTGTTTATAATATTGTGTTTAATGCAGAGAAATAGTTTTTTGTGCAATTAATAAAGTAAAAAAGATGTGTTTTGAGGAAGTGGACTTATACCACTTTTAAAAAAAATTCAGTCCAAAATTCCAGAAATTTAATAAGTTTGTATTGAAAAAGCATGGAAAATTAACAGCATTTAGTGGGGGATTTTGGTATATGTAGGTAAAATTTTCGTAGCTGATTCCTTTAATTTTTTATGAATATTTATGTCAAAATCACTTTTGCAGAAACGCCTTCATGTTGTCTGGAACCTGATTCAAATTCCAAGCCGTGACACTTCATTTACTCACCTGTTTTCAGCATCATGCACATTATTATTCATTACATTTGTTTATAATATTGTGTTTAATGCAGAGAAATAGTTTTTTGTGCTATTAATAAAGTAAAAAAAAGATGTGTTTTGAGGAAGTGCACTTATACCTCTTTTTAAAAAAAATTTAGTCTGAAATTCCATAAATTTAATAAGTTTGTATTGAAAAAGCATGGAAAATTAACAGCATTTAGTGGGGGATTTTGGTATATGTAGGTAAAATTTTCGTAGCTGATTCCTTTAATTTTTTATGAATATTTATGTCAAAATCACTTTTGCAGAAACGCCTCATGTTGTCTGGAACCTGATTCGAATTCCAAGCCTTGACACTTCATTTACTCACCTGTTTTCAGCATCATGCACATTATTATTCATTACATTTGTTTATAATATTGTGTTTAATGCAGAGATATAGTTTTTTGTGCAATTAATAAAGTAAAAAAGATGTGTTTTGAGGAAGTGGAATTATACCACTTTTAAAAAAAATTCGTCCAAAATTCCAGAAATTTAATAAGTTTGTATTGAAAAAGCATGGAAAATTAACAGCATTTAGTGGGGATTTTGGTATATGTAGGTAAAATTTTCGTAGCTGATTCCTTTAATTTTTTATGAATATTTATGTCAAAAATCACTTTTGCAGAAACGCCTCATGTTGTCTGGAACCTGATTCAAATTCCAAGCCTTGACACTTCATTTACTCACCTGTTTTCAGCATCATGCACATTATTATTCATTACATTTGTTTATAATATTGTGTTTAATGCAGAGAAATAGTTTTTTGTGGAATTAATAAAGTAAAAAAGATGTGTTTTGAGGAAGTGGACTTATACCACTTTTTAAAAAAAATTCGTCCAAAATTCCATAAATTTAATAAGTTTGTATTGAAAAAGCATGGAAAATTAACAGCATTTAGTGGGGATTTTGGTATATGTAGGTAAAATTTTCGTAGCTGATTCCTTTAATTTTTTATGAATATTTATATCAAAAATCACTTTTGCAGAAACGCCTTCATGTTGTCTGGAACCTGATTCAAATTCCATGCCTTGACACTTCATTTTCTCACCTGTTTTCAGCATCATGCACATTATTATTCATTACATTTGTTTATAATATTGTGTTTAATGCAGAGATATAGTTTTTTGTGCAATTAATAAAGTAAAAAAGATGTGTTTTGAGGAAGTGGACTTATACCACTTTTAAAAAAAATTCGTCCAAAATTCCAGAAATTTAATAAGTTTGTATTGAAAAAGCATGGAAAATTAACAGCATTTAGTGGGGGATTTTGGTATATGTAGGTAAAATTTTCGTAGCTGATTCCTTTAATTTTTTATGAATATTTATGTCAAAAATCACTTTTGCAGAAACGCCTTCTTGTTGTCTGGAACCTGATTCAAATTCCATGCCTTGACACTTCATTTCTCACCTGTTTTCAGCATCATGCACATTATTATTCATTACATTTGTTTATAATATTGTGTTTAATGCAGAGAAATAGTTTTTTGTGGAATTAATAAAGTAAAATAGATGTGTTTTGAGGAAGTGCACTTATACCTCTTTTAAAAAAAATTTAGTCTGAAATTCCATAAATTTATTAAGTTTGTATTGAAAAAGCATGGAAAATTAACAGCATTTAGTGGGGGATTTTGGTATATGTAGGTAAAATTTTTGTAGCTGATTCCTTTAATTTTTTATGAATATTTATGTCAAAATCACTTTTGCAGAAACGCCAACATGTTGTCTGGACCCTGATTCGAATTCCAAGCCTTGACACTTCATTTACTCACCTGTTTTCAGCATCATGCACATTATTATTCATTACATTTGTTTATAATATTGTGTTTAATGCAGAGATATAGTTTTTTGTGCAATTAATAAAGTAAAAAAGATGTGTTTTGAGGAAGTGGAATTATACCACTTTTAAAAAAAAATTCGTCCAAAATTCCATAAATTTAATAAGTTTGTATTGAAAAAGCATGGAAAATTAACAGTATTTAGTGGGGGATTTTTCTATATGTATGGTAAAATTTTCGTAGCTGATTCCTTTCATTTTTTATGAATATTTATGTCAAAAATCACTTTTGCAGAAACGCCCTCATGTTGTCTGGAACCTGATTCAAATTCCATGCCTTGACACTTCATTTCTCACCTGTTTTCAGCATCATGCACATTTTTATTCATTACATTTGTTTATAATATTGTGTTTAATGCAGAGAAATAGTTTTTTGTGCAATTAATAAAGTAAAAAAGATGTGTTTTGAGGAAGTGGACTTATACCACTTTTAAAAAAAATTCGTCCAAAATTCCATAAATTTAATAAGTTTGTATTGAAAAAGCATGGAAAATTAACAGCATTTAGTGGGGATTTTGGTATATGTAGGTAAAATTTTCGTAGCTGATTCCTTTAATTTTTTATGAATATTTATGTCAAAAATCACTTTTGCAGAAACGCCTTCATGTTGTCTGGAACCTGATTCAAATTCCATGCCTTGACACTTCATTTTCTCACCTGTTTTCAGCATCATGCACATTATTATTCATTACATTTGTTTATAATATTGTGTTTAATGCAGAGAAATAGTTTTTTGTGGAATTAATAAAGTAAAATAGATGTGTTTTGAGGAAGTGCACTTATACCTCTTTTAAAAAAAATTTAGTCTGAAATTCCATAAATTTATTAAGTTTGTATTGAAAAAGCATGGAAAATTAACAGCATTTAGTGGGGATTTTGGTATATGTAGGTAAAATTTTTGTAGCTGATTCCTTTAATTTTTTATGAATATTTATGTCAAAATCACTTTTGCAGAAACGCCAACATGTTGTCTGGACCCTGATTCGAATTCCAAGCCTTGACAATTCATTTACTCACCTGTTTTCAGCATCATGCACTTTATTATTCATTACATTTGTTTATAATATTGTGTTTAATGCAGAGAAATAGTTTTTTGTGCAATTAATAAAGTAAAAAAGATGTGTTTTGAGGAAGTGGACTTATACCACTTTTAAAAAAAAATTCGTCCAAAATTCCATAAATTTATTAAGTTTGTATTGAAAAAGCATGGAAAATTAACAGCATTTAGTGGGGGATTTTGGTATATGTAGGTAAAATTTTCGTAGCTGATTCCTTTAATTTTTTATGAATATTTATGTCAAAAATCACTTTTGCAGAAACGCCTTCATGTTGTCTGGAACCTGATTCAAATTCCATGCCTTGACACTTCATTTCTCACCTGTTTTCAGCATCATGCACATTATTATTCATTACATTTGTTTATAATATTGTGTTTAATGCAGAGAAATAGTTTTTTGTGGAATTAATAAAGTAAAAAAGATGTGTTTTGAGGAAGTGCACTTATACCTCTTTTAAAAAAAATTTAGTCTGAAATTCCATAAATTTATTAAGTTTGTATTGAAAAAGCATGGAAAATTAACAGCATTTAGTGGGGAATTTTGGTATATGTAGGTAAAATTTTTGTAGCTGATTCCTTTAATTTTTTATGAATATTTATGTCAAAATCACTTTTGCAGAAACGCCAACATGTTGTCTGGACCCTGATTCGAATTCCAAGCCTTGACACTTCATTTACTCACCTGTTTTCAGCATCATGCACATTATTATTCATTACATTTGTTTATAATATTGTGTTTAATGCAGAGAAATAGTTTTTTGTGCAATTAATAAAGTAAAAAAGATGTGTTTTGAGGAAGTGGAATAATACCACTTTTTAAAAAAAATTCGTCCAAAATTCCAGAAATTTAATAAGTTTGTATTGAAAAAGCATGGAAAATTAACAGCATTTAGTGGGGAATTTTGGTATATGTAGGTAAAATTTTTGTAGCTGATTCCTTTAATTTTTTATGAATATTTATGTCAAAATCACTTTTGCAGAAACGCCACATGTTGTCTGGACCCTGATTCGAATTCCAAGCCTTGACACTTCATTTACTCACCTGTTTTCAGCATCATGCACATTATTATTCATTACATTTGTTTATAATATTGTGTTTAATGCAGAGAAATAGTTTTTTGTGCAATTAATAAAGTAAAAAAGATGTGTTTTGAGGAAGTGGAATTATACCACTTTTAAAAAAAAATTCGTCCAAAATTCCAGAAATTTAATAAGTTTGTATTGAAAAAGCATGGAAAATTAACAGCATTTAGTGGGGGATTTTGGTATATGTAGGTAAAATTTTCGTAGCTGATTCCTTTAATTTTTTATGAATATTTATGTCAAAATCACTTTTGCAGAAACGCCACATGTTGTCTGGACCCTGATTCGAATTCCAAGCCTTGACACTTCATTTACTCACCTGTTTTCAGCATCATGCACATTATTATTCATTACATTTGTTTATAATATTGTGTTTAATGCAGAGAAATAGTTTTTTGTGCAATTAATAAAGTAAAAAAAGATGTGTTTTGAGGAAGTGCACTTATACCTCTTTTAAAAAAAATTTAGTCTGAAATTCCATAAATTTATTAAGTTTGTATTGAAAAAGCATGGAAAATTAACAGCATTTAGTGGGGATTTTGGTATATGTAGGTAAAATTTTTGTAGCTGATTCCTTTAATTTTTTATGAATATTTATGTCAAAATCACTTTTGCAGAAACGCCACATGTTGTCTGGAACCTGATTCGAATTCCAAGCCTTGACACTTCATTTACTCACCTGTTTTCAGCATCATGCACATTATTATTCATTACATTTGTTTATAATATTGTGTTTAATGCAGAGAAATAGTTTTTTGTGCAATTAATAAAGTAAAAAAGATGTGTTTTGAGGAAGTGGAATTATACCACTTTTTAAAAAAAATTCGTCCAAAATTCCATAAATTTAATAAGTTTGTATTGAAAAAGCATGGAAAATTAACAGCATTTAGTGGGGAATTTTGGTATATGTAGGTAAAATTTTTGTAGCTGATTCCTTTAATTTTTTATGAATATTTATGTCAAAATCACTTTTGCAGAAACGCCACATGTTGTCTGGACCTGATTCGAATTCCAAGCCTTGACAATTCATTTACTCACCTGTTTTCAGCATCATGCACATTATTATTCATTACATTTGTTTATAATATTGTGTTTAATGCAGAGAAATAGTTTTTTGTGGAATTAATAAAGTAAAAAAAGATGTGTTTTGAGGAAGTGCACTTATACCTCTTTTAAAAAAAATTCGTCCAAAATTCCATAAATTTAATAAGTTTGTATTGAAAAAGCATGGAAAATTAACAGCATTTAGTGGGGATTTTGGTATATGTAGGTAAAATTTTCGTAGCTGATTCCTTTAATTTTTATGAATATTTATGTCAAAAATCACTTTTGCAGAAACGCCTTCATGTTGTCTGGAACCTGATTCAAATTCCATGCCTTGACACTTCATTTACTCACCTGTTTTCAGCATCATGCACATTATTATTCATTACATTTGTTTATAATATTGTGTTTAATGCAGAGAAATAGTTTTTTGTGGAATTAATAAAGTAAAAAAAGATGTGTTTTGAGGAAGTGCACTTATACCTCTTTTAAAAAAAATTTAGTCTGAAATTCCATAAATTTATTAAGTTTGTATTGAAAAAGCATGGAAAATTAACAGCATTTAGTGGGGGATTTTGGTATATGTAGGTAAAATTTTAGTAGCTGATTCCTTTAATTTTTTATGAATATTTATGTCAAAATCACTTTTGCAGAAACGCCAACATGTTGTCTGGACCCTGATTCGAATTCCAAGCCTTGACACTTCATTTACTCGCCTGTTTTCAGCATCATGCACATTATTATTCATTACATTTGTTTATAATATTGTGTTTAATGCAGAGATATAGTTTTTTGTGCAATTAATAAAGTAAAAAAGATGTGTTTTGAGGAAGTGGAATTATACCACTTTTAAAAAAAAATTCGTCCAAAATTCCAGAAATTTAATAAGTTTGTATTGAAAAAGCATGGAAAATTAACAGCATTTAGTGGGGGATTTTGGTATATGTAGGTAAAATTTTCGTAGCTGATTCTCCTTTCATTTTTTATGAATATTTATGTCAAAAATCACTTTTGCAGAAACGCCTTCTTGTTGTCTGGAACCTGATTCAAATTCCATGCCTTGACACTTCATTTTCTCACCTGTTTTCAGCATCATGCACATTATTATTCATTACATTTGTTTATAATATTGTGTTTAATGCAGAGAAATAGTTTTTTGTGGAATTAATAAAGTAAAAAAAGATGTGTTTTGAGGAAGTGCACTTATACCTCTTTTAAAAAAAATTTAGTCTGAAATTCCATAAATTTATTAAGTTTGTATTGAAAAAGCATGGAAAATTAACAGCATTTAGTGGGGGATTTTGGTATATGTAGGTAAAATTTTCGTAGCTGATTCCTTTCATTTTCTATGAATATTTATGTCAAAAATCACTTTTGCTGAAACGCCTTCATGTTTTCTGGAACCTGATTCAAATTCCATGCCTTGACACTTCATTTACTCACCTGTTTTCAGCATCATGCACATTATTATTCATTACATTTGTTTATAATATTGTGTTTAATGCAGAGAAATAGTTTTTTGTGGAATTAATAAAGTAAAAAAGATGTGTTTTGAGGAAGTGGACTTATACCACTTTTAAAAAAAAATTCGTCCAAAATTCCATAAATTTAATAAGTTTGTATTGAAAAAGCATGGAAAATTAACAGCATTTAGTGGGGGATTTTGGTATATGTAGGTAAAATTTTCGTAGCTGATTCCTTTCATTTTTTATGAATATTTATATCAAAAATCACTTTTGCAGAAACGCCCACATGTTGTCTGGACCCTGATTCGAATTCCATGCCTTGACACTTCATTTACTCACCTGTTTTCAGCATCATGAACATTATTATTGATTACAATTGCTTATAATAGGGTGATTTTTAATACCACATAAAATAATTTTTCTACATTTTTTGTAGCCTAGTTGGAAGGTTATAGTCTCTTTTTTTTTTATCATGTGGAGTTTACTACTTGGTGTGTATCTTTAATCAGATTTTCCAAGTGAATACCATGGAAATTGTAAAGGGAAAAATATGAGTGGAATTATTGGAGTATACTTTTTAAAATAAAAAAAAGATGTGTTTGCAGAAAGTGGACTTATACAACTTTTTAAAAAAAATTTGCCCGAAATTCCATGAACTAAATAAATATTGTATTTACAAAATGAGCAAAATTAAAAGTACTTTGTGTTGGATTTTTGTATATATAGGTAAAAAGTGGAATTTCGATTTTTATTTTTGATGTTGTGAATGCAAGGGGGCCATAGGTGTTAAGCCTAAATTGCGCGGTGAGAAAATTTCATTTCCTTCCTTTTTCTGTGTCAAGATTCATTTTTGGATGTATTTGTGTGCTTTAAAATGCTTCACAGAATATTATTTATTTATTTCGGAAGATGTGTTCTGTGCTCTGATGATTATTATCCAATTCACTTTTGATTTTTTCGAATTGATACATTTGCAAATGTGTTAGGCTACCAGCGGGAAATATAATTTGCTTTTTTTTTCTTCAAATTTTATTTGGCTTATTTTAAGCTATTTGCATCTGAACTTTTTCATGAGGCATCCTTTTAAGATGTGTTGGAATTATATATGTTACCGGCAAAGTATGAAATGCGGGCATTCTATAGAATGCCTAGGCATTCTATACAATGCCGGACGTTTTTAGGCAAAGTATGAAATATGAGATTGATTATATACTTTGCCTAGGCATTGTATAGAATGCCTAAAGCTATTTAGGCAAAGTATGAAAAAGGTCATGATAAGGATATTATATCAATGACTTACATTCCTAAAAGTACAAATGGTTATTCTGACAAAATAATGAGACTGCCATTAAAAAAATTATTGTTAAATTGTGATTTCGCATATACTTGGTATTAAAATTCCTTCAGAAGTTCCAAGTTGATAGAAACCATCCTATTTCTCACTCATTACAAGTGCCAATATATTGGCATTCGGGAAAAAAATCAATGTTTTGTATTACAATACCTTTTTTTAAAAAATAATTTTCTGTTTTTTCTGGCAAATTTCACGTAGGTGGATGTACAGTTCAATATCATAACGAGTAACATTTTTGTATTTGGTTGAAAGTTCTTTCAGAATTCTATCACATCCCCAGAATCATGAAATTAATTTTGCTCTTGGCAAATTAAATTCCTAGAACATGCTCACATCGTCAAACTGGGTGTCAAAATTACCGGAGGCAATTGGTATCGCTTACATCATGCCGCACTAAAAAGGGATAACAGCCCCTGGAGAATGTACTAGGTCTGAAAATGGTAAAAATATGAATCTGCAGCCCAATTATGAAGGAAAAAAAAAGAATCCGTGACGTAATACTGTATAGCAGTTCTTCCCAACAGTTTTCTCTTCCGGACCAGTCAACGTTTGATAATTTTACGGCAGCCCGCTGAGGATGGGACGATGATTATTTAAATTTTATATTGTTTTGATTTTATAATTTAATTGTATTTAAACATGCCTTCAGAGTAAAATTCAGTTGCACCAAAAAATAATTATAACATGATTTCACATAAAATACAAAGCGATTTCCATGGAAAGTCGCACAAACACGAAAAAAATACACGCCAGTAAATATAATGGAAATAATTTAATGCTCCTTGAGTGACCTGATACCTTTTGATCCACGGAAAAAGGGTTGTGGACCACTGTTTTATGGTGCTGTCGCTTTCTTTAACAGTTTAAATGAGTTTACTTTTATTTTCCGCCAACATCACATCATAGCTATTCAGCAACCAATAGTTCTTGGATTTCTTCTTAGTAGTCATTTTAGCATTTTTTATATCAGTTATTAACTTCTAGTAAGTAATTTCAGTTAAGAAAAAACCTTTTTTTTTGGATCATCAACTCGAATTTTAGGCAACTAACCGTTGAATAGTTGTTTCATGTCTATGGACCATGGGTCGGCAACCTTTTAGCTGTTGCGTGTCAAACCAATCTACCAATATGATTCAGCGAGCCACACAGTAGAGCATTTTTGAAACAATTCAAAAATTTACAAGTTTGTTGAGTTTTGCAAAGTGCCACTGAGAATTTTTCCGCGTGCCACGTGTGACATAGGTTGCCGACCCCTGCTTTAGACCATGTCTCATTCTCCCACACTATAGCTTGCTTCTCCATTTTCAGGTAGCACAGGAAAAAACCAATTTTTTGTTGAACAAGTTTAAGTAAAATTGAGTATTTTGACATTTCCGAACAAACAGCAATGTACAACTAACAGATTCTGAGCCTGAGACACTTCTTAAAAGTTTTATATCTTGCCAATTGACAAATTTCGAAATGAATCTGAGATGTATTTCATACTTTGCCAGTTTCTCATTAGGCATTCTATAGAATGCCTAGGCAATGTGTGAAATAGGAATCATTTCATACATTGCCGGCTAGATTTAGGCATTGTATAGAATGCCTAGGCATTCTATAGAATGCCGGATTTCATACTTTGCCGGTAACATATACACTGCTGGCACTTAGAGAAATGATACATAATTAACGTGGATCAATTTCTAAACATTATTAACATTGGGAAATGTAGCTGAGAATTTTATTGGTCTGGGTAAACATTACTAGGGAGTGTTATATTTATGTTTCATTTTTATCTGTCAACTTTGGTTTATTGAATATTAAAAGTGCTCCTTTTATTTTTTTTCTATTTTGCATTAATAGTTTAATTTTAATTTAATTGTAGTCTTCTTTTTTTTAGGTGTTACTATCGATAGTCTCGTCAATGAACTTTAGCCTAATCTCCTAAAATGAATGAGCTGTTGATGGAAGAATTAAGTTACATCAAAGTACATTTAAGTCATGATGGCCCCAGACCATATGTTGTATTTTCTCCTGACGTAGGTAATTGTGTAAAATTTTGCTTGGCCCCATTTTATTGTTTATTTAAAGGCCAATCCGGTATTATGTTGGGGGGGGGAAAGCAAAGACTAATAAAACATTAAGTTTTTTAATGCACCTCCAACAAGAAACAATCAAAGTTGTGTGTCAGTTTGATAATGTCCCTTTTTCTCTACAGAATGGGAAGTTTTTTCCTTTTTTTTTTAATCTTGAAAGTAATTTTTGTTGTAAATAAGATGTGCTCCAGTCATTCAAAAGAGTTTTGATGTTGCTATATGTTTAACATGCTTTGAGTGTAATTTTCCTAAAAAGGTTTATTCTTTAAATTTTTTTTTCTTACCAACAGAATTTGCTTATAATCTCTCTTGTCATGAGACATACTGCTGACAAAGCTGTATTAAATTATTAGTTAAAAGAAATTAATAATTTTCAATGCCCCAAATGGACCCACACCACCTTCAGAAATCAAGACAATGGGAAAATCAAAGACTTATCAAGTATTGAATATGGCAATTGAATTAAGCCAATTCATTTATGAGATTTTTATTAAACAGGGTAAAATGTAATAAAAATGCTTTGTTTCAGTATTTCTTCAGGCAATACTCAGATAACTTGAATTGTATGTGCCATTTTCACTTTTTATTACCATTGCCCAAAATTCTAGTAGTCTATCAAACATGTTTATGTCATTAACAGTGTTTCTACTTTCAGAAAAATAAAGTAGCAAATTTATGGAGTATAATTTCTAAATATAAAAAATGTGTTTGCAGAAGTTGGACTTATACTACTTTAAAAAAACATTCATCTTAAATTCCATGAATTAAATATATTTGTATTGAAAAAATAAGGAAAATTAACAGCATTTAGTGAGGGATTTTGGTATACGTTGGTAAAATTTTCGTAGCTGATTCCTTTAATTTTTTATGAATATTTAAGTCAAAAATCACTTTTGCAGAAACGCCTTCATGTTGTCTGGAACCTGATTCAAATTCCATGCCTTGACACTTCATTTGCTCACCTGTTTTCAGCATCATGCACATTATTATTGATTACAGTTGTTTCTAATATTGTGTTTAATGCAGAGAAATAGTTTTTTGTGCAATTAATAAAGTAAAAAAGGATGTGTTTTGAGGAAGTGGACTTATACCACTTTTAAAAAAAAATTCGTCCAAAATTCCATAAATTTAATAAGTTTGTATTGAAAAAGCATGGAAAATTAACAGCATTTAGTGGGGGATTTTGGTATATGTAGGTAAAATTTTCGTAGCTGATTCCTTTAATTTTTTATGAATATTTATGTCAAAATCACTTTTGCTGAAACACCTTCATGTTGTCTGGAACCTGATTCAAATTCCATGCCTTGACACTTCATTTGCTCACCTGTTTTCAGCATCATGCACATTATTATTCATTACATTTGTTTATAATATTGTGTTTAATGCAGAGAAATAGTTTTTTGTGGAATTAATAAAGTAAAAAAAGATGTGTTTTGAGGAAGTGCACTTATACCTCTTTTAAAAAAAATTTAGTCTGAAATTCCATAAATTTATTAAGTTTGTATTAAAAAAGCATGGAAAATTAACAGCATTTAGTGGGGGATTTTGGTATATGTAGGTAAAATTTTTGTAGCTGATTCCTTTAATTTTTTATGAATATTTATGTCAAAATCACTTTTGCAGAAACGCCAACATGTTGTCTGGACCCTGATTCGAATTCCAAGCCTTGACAATTCATTTACTCACCTGTTTTCAGCATCATGCACTTTATTATTCATTACATTTGTTTATAATATTGTGTTTAATGCAGAGAAATAGTTTTTTGTGCAATTAATAAAGTAAAAGGATGTGTTTTGAGGAAGTGGACTTATACCACTTTTAAAAAAAAATTCGTCCAAAATTCCATAAATTTATTAAGTTTGTATTGAAAAAGCATGGAAAATTAACAGCATTTAGTGGGGGATTTTGGTATATGTAGGTAAAATTTTTGTAGCTGATTCCTTTAATTTTTTATGAATATTTATGTCAAAATCACTTTTGCAGAAACGCCAACATGTTGTCTGGACCCTGATTCGAATTCCAAGCCTTGACAATTCATTTACTCACCTGTTTTCAGCATCATGCACATTATTATTCATTACATTTGTTTATAATATTGTGTTTAATGCAGAGAAATAGTTTTTTGTGGAATTAATAAAGTAAAAAAAGATGTGTTTTTGAGGAAGTGCACTTATACCTCTTTTTAAAAAAAATTCGTCCAAAATTCCTTAAATTTAATAAGTTTGTATTGAAAAAGCATGGAAAATTAACAGCATTTAGTGGGGGATTTTGGTATATGTAGGTAAAATTTTCGTAGCTGATTCCTTTCATTTTCTATGAATATTTATGTCAAAAATCACTTTTTCTGAAACACCTTCATGTTTTCTGGAACCTGATTCAAATTCCATGCCTTGACACTTCATTTACTCACCTGTTTTCA